>CAUVYP010000982.1:0-2500 GCA_963556195.1 Sepiola atlantica
TGTGTATATATATGTGTATATATGTATGTATATATGAATGTATATATATATGTGTATATATGTATGTATATATATATGTATATGTGTATATATGTATGTGTATATATCAGTATATATGTATGTGTGTATATGTGTGTATATGTGTATATATATATGCATATATATGTGTATATATATGTGTGTATATGTGTATATATGTATATGTATGGGTATATATATGTGTATATGTATATATATATATGTATATAGATATGTATGTATATATGTATGTTTCTATGTATATGTGTATGTATGTGTATATATATGTGTATATATGTATATGTATATATATATTGTTTATATATATGTGTATATGTATATATATATGTTTATATATATGTGTATATGTATATATATATATGTTTATATATATGTGTATATGTATATATATATGTTTATATATATATATATATGTTTATATATATGTGTATATATATATATATATGTGTATATGTATATATATATGTATATGTATGTGTGTGTATATATGTGTATATATATATGTGTGTATATGTATATGTATATATATATATGTGTATATATATATGTGTGTGTATATTAGAGTTGGGCGGTTTTGACATTTTGGTTTCGGTATCGGTTTCGGTTTTTTCCCCTTAAAACCTAGGTTTACGGTTCGGTTTTTCGGTTTATTTTGAAAAAAAATTTTTTACTATGGAAGCTATTCATTCTCTTGTGTGATGACTAGTTATTATTCAACGTTTAGTTTAATTATGCCACTGTTTCGATGATTTTGTGACCTAATCATTCTCCAATATATGAATCATATAAGTTTTATGGTGTTGACTGTTGTAATCAAAGTTCTGATACCTTTTTAACAGTTAACTCGTTAAAACAGTGACCAAAGATTCATGAAAGATTTCTGAAGAATAAAACTGAGTTTGAATATACATTCTATCTAATTCTTTAACCCATCAGAAGCTAAAATATAACTCAGAAATGCAAGAAAAATAAAAAACGAAAATTTATTTAAACAAACAAAATAATTTTACAAATAAAATTAAGCAAAAATGATGATGAAAATGAAATATTGTCAAAATTATTTGACAGATAAAAATTTTAATTTTTTAATAGGTGAAAATGTTTGCAAGACGTGTCTTGTCGCGTAAAATAAACACACCATATACTTCTCGAATTGCCGGTGTTGACTGTTGGGATGTCTGTCATTTTGTGTGCTTGAAGTTCTGTCAACTGGTGCGTGTTGGGGTTAATATTTGTTTTTAAGACAGGGTAATAAAACTTTATAGACATGCGTAAAAGACTAGTAGTACACCCAAAGGTAATTTTAGTCATAGAATTCATGACTTGGATTTAATAATTAAACTTTCGAATAAATTGTCAACTCTAAATAAATACCATATTAACAATTTAGTAAAATATAAATCGTTGCATAGTCTACTTTTTGAATAACCCATTTTTGGGAGAGAAAACGGTATAGTTGAGAGATAGTTCTCTAGAAATGACAATTTATGTATGAAGTGGCTTTTCAAAAGTAAACAATGAAATGCCTAATGTTTAAAATAATTTTAAAAATCCGAATAAAGTGACACTAGCATTGGCAACTACTTTTTTTCTTTTTAAATGTTTATACTTACTCACTACTTTTCGTTTATTTACTTTTACAAGTATTTTTTTAAATTTCATTTTAATAACTTATTTTTTTAGATAACTCTGAAACAAACAAATAATTATTTTACAATTTTGAGTTGAATCAAATAGATTTTCGACATCATACGGAACGCGTTTGATTTTTTCTTTTTCATTTGAAAATAGTTTATGCTAAAAATACGATGTCATGTTGTCTGTCGTATTTCTCTTTTTTTCATTTGAAAATTCAAAATGTTAATGATAAACAAACTGTAAACAAAGATTTCTTCCTACAAGTAGCAATACACATGAAAAAATTTAAATTGCTTAAAATATCTCAATAATGGCATATATAGAAAGAGCTTGATGATCTAAGAAAGAATTTTTTTAAATTTTTTAAATCTGACTAAAAATAAGGAAGTTATGACTATTTTTGTGCCTCGCACAATTGGATATTTTCTCCGCTTTAATACCATATGCGTTTCGTCACATTTTTTACACTAATTTTTCAGTAAAAATTTTATATCTTTGTTAAAACACAAGATTAAGCAATGAAATATATACCATATAAGTGTACTTTTGTACAAGGAATCAGAATATGCCACTGAAAATCTCCAGAAATTAATGGTTTCCAAGTAATCTGCACTAAGTGCACATAAATATGCTGCAATACCTTAAAAATACCATGAATCCATTAAAAGAAAGAAGTTAGAAAACTCAAAGTTGAATTGTAATACATTTTATGTACAAGAAACTAAAATCTAATACTAGGACTGTTTAAAAATGAATATATTGCAAGATTTCTTTAGCATTATTGTAGATTTACACCTTCTGCTAACTCACCCCCTTACCTCCC
>CAUVYP010000982.1:10000-285000 GCA_963556195.1 Sepiola atlantica
ATTTTCAAGGAAAAATCAATTCATGTAGAAAAGCACGTCTTAATTTTGGAATTTTTATAAACTATTTATCAAAATTTATATTTATTTTCTCTTATTTTACAGATTATCCAGTGAGAAAAATACATTTTTTAAACAATTAAATGGTTGATTGTTTCTAATTGAAAGAGCAAGGAAAGGGAAAACATCAAACACTGAAATATTGTGAAACTTGTGGATATTAAAAGAAAATGATTCAACATTGATTGAAAGTAATCTTGATTTTTACATCCTCGCATCTTCCAAGATTTTCAAAGATTTTCAATTCGTCAGTGCACATCAATTGTAAAACTTGTTGGTAGTTTTGCATACATTAACGTAAAAAAATAATAATTTTAGTGAAATTCATGTTTATGCTCTTGAACAAAGTCATAGTGTACCCTTGCAGTATTACGTATATATTCATTTGTATTTGCCCTGATATACGAAGTCTTTTTTTGTGTTAGGAGTGATTTTTCACAGGAGATAAACATTCTGATGAAATGTTCATGTTAAAGCATGATATGGAAGCACAAACTCCAAAAGCATTTTCTTGCAAGATATGTAGTAAGCATTTTTCACAGAAACCTAGTTTAAATCGACATATCCGAACACACACCGGAGAGAAGCCATATTCTTGTGAAGTGTGTGGGTCTTCATTTACACAGAAGTCAAACTTGACAAGTCATAAGTGGACACACACTGGAGAGAAGCCATATTCTTGTAAAATCTGTAGTATTGCTTTTACAAAGTCGTCAAACTTGACAAATCATATCCGAACACACACTGGAGAGAAGCCATATACTTGTGAAATATGTTCTAAATCTTTTCCAAATAAACGTAATTTAAATGTGCATAATCGAACACACACAGCAGAGAAGCCTCATTCTTGTGACATGTGTTCAACTTCTTTTACAGAGAAAGCAAACCTAAAAATTCATATGAGAAAACACACTGGAGAGAAGCCATATACTTGTGTAATATGTGGGGAGTCATTTGCAGTGAAATGTACTCTGAACCGACATATCCGAACTCATACTGGAGAAAAGCCATATTCTTGTGAAATATGTGGGAGGTCATTATCATCGAAAGCTAATTTAAATAATCATATCCAAACACATACTTCACAAGAATATTGTTTCTTCTAAAGAAAACATATTATTGTGAAGTATCTGGGAACTTATGAGGAAATCACACTTAAAAAGTCATAGAAGAATACACACTGAGCTGTCAAACCTGACATTGTCATATGAAACAAGAGAGAGTGGCAACTTTGGTTGAGGTAAGTGTCCCTAATGAGTGAGGCCTAAACAGCTGAAAGGGGAAAATTGACAAAATATCAAGGTCTAATGTATGATATGAAAAGAAACTGGAACTTTAATCATTATAGTTATCATAGGAGCCACTGGACTCATGAAGAAGAACTTGAAAAAGTATTTGGAAAGTATATCTGCACTCAAGCGAATAGTCAGAATCCTGAAAAGATGTCTTGGTTGTAGTCCATAAATAGTGGGTGACTGTATGGCATTTGGAAGAATTCACCACCCTTCAGCAAATAAAAGAAAATGAAATGAAAAAGAAAACAAGGGAGAAAAGCTATATTCTTGTGAAATATGTGGAAGGTCATTATCATCGAAAGTCAATTTAAATAATCATATCCAAACACACACTTAACAAGAATATGGTTTCTTCTAAAAAAAAACATTATTGTGAAGTATGTTGGAACATATTGATGAGAAAATCACACTTAAAAGAGAAGTCACGTTCTTGTTAAATATGTGGTAAATAATTTTCAAAGAGATTGTAATTAAATAGGCATATCAAAACTAGTGTTGGGACAATTAATCAAAATCCGAATCGGCAAAATAAAAACTTTTGGGGTATCAGAATCAGGAAAATTTTAGCCTTATTTCCGATTGCACAAAAGATTCTTTAAAAAATATGTTTCACTTAATTTTCCATTGCTGGTTCTAATGATGAAATGATATTTAGTGTTTTTTTAAAAAGTAAAAGTAAATTCATACTTCATAATACCAAAAATACAATGAATATTTATTTTACTTTTGTAAAAAAATGAAATATGGGCTTTTTGTCCAGTCCTCTAGCATTGGCAAACCTGACAAGAGGTGACCGAAATGTGCGAAAAAAAAAAAATGTAGATCAATTAATTAGTGAATTAAAATATTTGCTACGCGAGACCAGACTTTGGCATCAGTTCTTCTTTGATTTTGAGTTTCAGGGTCTGTTAACTGGTTGTAAAATAATTCTAAATCTTCTAAATATATCAAATGTGGATAGGGTGGAGATAAACAAAAGCAACAAATAAAAGACTAATAATAGAAATGTGTTGAAACAGTTTTGGCAGTTTAGTTCATTTTCTTTCCATTCAAAAGACACAAATACACAGATTACGTGAAAGACTGAGAATTTGCCTTCTAACAAATAAATATAAGTGCATATTTAAAAAAGATTTTTTAATAAAATTTTAAATGTGTTTATAAATTAAAAAATGAATTACTTCCATGTTTTTGACTAATTTATTTCATATTACAATTTATATTTTCATGTAACACCAGAGTTAAGTAGATTCTTTTACATAAAAACATAATATTTTATTAGTATTATTATTGTTGAATAAAATAATCAGCTACCCATAAAACAAAAATGAGATTCTACCTTTTTAGGCGATTACATTTGAACACCCTGAAAAATTTGGCGAAAAGAAAATACATCAATTCTTTTAGAATTTAGAGTGGGGGATCCCTTTACCCCCTTTCCTTCTCTCTTAAAATCTGGCTTCAGCTGATGTTTTCCAATGCAAGACTATACATTTTCACTTTTGATTTTATTTTTATTCTGCCTTTGACAAGATGTGATAGCATCGAAACGTTCGTTGATTGACGTAAAGCTATAATATTTTTATGTAATTTTATAAATGCTCTACTTGGTATTGAGCACTTGAAAAATTGGTTTATGTCTACTTTATTAACATATTAAAACTTGTATATTTAAAGAAGGAAAGATAAAGATAAAAAATTGCATAAAATTACATAAAATTTTTTACATCGAAAGTTCAGATGCAAGGAGTTACACTAATTCTTAAACCATGGTTTTTCAAAGATAACACTTCTAGTCAGAGGATAAACTTCCGTAATGTGATATTTATAATAAATAAATATAACCTGTTCCATTTCACTTTGAAAATTGAAGTAGAAATAACAGGAAAGGTTGGGGATGAAGAAATAAATGGCCGAGAGGGAGAATGGTAGCAGTATTGAGTAGCCATTGTCGAAGACAAAAGGGGACGCTATGGTGCAGATAGCAAAATAGCAAAAGTTTGTAGATTTGGAGAAAAGTTTGTAGATTTGAAGAAAGTTTTTTTTAAGTTTTACAGGGTTTCAAATAAAAGGCAGAGGGTTCAAAAATATCTCACTTGGTGCGTAGGGATTGATGTCTCCTTTTGTGTATAATTCCGTAGAATTACAAGTAAAAGTCCATGGAGTAATATTAAGTATCCAATTCGGCGGATCCAAAGCGAAGATTGTCTGATAAAAGACGCTATGTGGCAAGGTTCATATCTGCCTTAAAACACCTGGCTTTACTTTATCACGATAGATCACTTTAACGATACTTCGCTTATCGTTAATTCTATAATTATATATATATATAATATTATAATTAAATAGGTTTTTATAATCCAGGAAAAATATATTATTATTATTATTATTATTTTGATTATTATTTATTTTATAAGTTACATTTTAAGCTGAATTATTTCGATACTTGATTGGGGAAATGGTAGTTTGATCTGTACCATTGGAGAGCCATGCATATAACTGTCCTGTTTTTAAATCTCCGAAACAGTTTCATGGTAAACAGCTGATGATCCCCGTGTTAATATTAGATGCTTACGTTAAGGTCTCTGTTTTTTGTTTCACTGTTAGATACTTAATACCCCTTTTTATTTTATTTACTTACTATTATATATTTTATTTTTTTATGAATTTTCCAACGAATGTTAAGTCTGCACTATTTTGGATTTAGTTAGTTTCTGTGGGAATTTAAACTGCATTTTCCTTTTTTTGTCTTTTTGTTTAAAATAACTCAAAGCTTCTTTAGACTATATATATATATATATATGTTATTATTAATTATTGGAATTTTTATTTATACAGAAGAAATATTTTCCATAAGATGGCCGAAAAATATAAATAAATTGATTGTCAATAATAAATTTATTCAGTGTCAGATATCCAATCAATGCCTTTTGATATCTGGACCTAAAAATCCATTAGTGTTAAGATAAAAATAATATTTGGTGAATCAAATTACTTTGGAAAATTTGTTTGGCTCAAATTCCCCGGTGTCAGATTCAGCGAAAAGACCCTTTTTACATTGTTAGAAATGCATAAAATTTTATCACACAAAAGGAAATTGATTCATCTACAAGTTGCCCATTTGGGTATCCTTTTTTTGTAACTTATTGGTGAGATACAAAAAATGAACATATCCATTTTATTGCAGCTAAGAATGATATAAAAAATGATGTAAACAAATTGTTAGATGATCTTTTCAAAATAACTTTGAGGTTAAAATGTAAATATAACATTGTCCTTTTTAGGAAAAAAGTTTGCGATAAGAAAAACCCCAAGTATCAGAACATTTCTATATAAATGAACTTAAATCGACGTCATTTAATGAACTTTTTCAATAGGTTATTACTTTTTATGCTGTGGCTGTGTTTTTTTAGGTGCTTTTGTTAGTAAAATCGGAATCTGTAATGAAATTAGACTCAGGAATTTAGACAGGAATCGAGAATTGTATTGGAATCAGGAAACAAATTGGAATCGTCCTGTCACTAATCAGAACACTGTGAAATCAAGCGTTAGTCCCAGGAGGGGGCTGCTTGATCTTTTGCAACAAACTCAACTAAAATACTAAATAAAAGAAGCCCTTGCCATATATGTGGGATGTCATTTTTTATTAAAAGTAATTTAAATAAACATATTAGAAAAGACATTCAATTTGAAAGAATGTGAATGCCTAGTAGACACCATCCTCGAGTATCTCAGGTGACTCTGTGCAGAGGTTTGTCAGAAAAACACCTGACATTCACCTAAAAGTAAACACTGACCAATTTTTCAAAAATAACATTGTGTTGGAAGCTCAAGTAAGATCCACCTTGGTCTGGCTACACATTGGCTTCTCGGGGAATGTTTTAGTGATGTTGACCCTAGTAACAGTATTAAGATGGATACTTTACCAGACTAGATGAATTTGTTTCCTGGAATTCAGTAAGACCAAGAAACCACAAGAAAAATATACGATAAATTAGTTAACTGGTCAATCATGGAGAGTACAATAAATGTTCTTCACTTCTTAACTAAACGTTTGAAGAGTAAATGAGAACATTAATGGAACACTGTGATATCTATATATGTAGAGGACAAGATTTCTGAGAATTATACTGAAGTCAAATAAAAAAAATGTATTAATTCCTACGATACACAATCCTTCAGTGTATTTAGTCTTACTGTACATGGATTTGTCAGGACAACCTTGCATGAGTATACTTCACCCTACTAGTAAACCCTAACTAAATATTCAAAATAATATAGTATTCTAGGCCCAATTAAGATACCTTCAAAATGGTGACTCACTGAGTCATATGAAGAATTGTGCATATTCTTCTAGTAATGTTACCTCTAGTCACAACACTTTGCTTTATAATATACCAGATCCGATTAATTCTTGTCTTGGAACCCAGCAACAAAAATTAACTGGTCCATTACATGGTCAATTGAGAAGAAAATGAGTGTTCCTCATTGTTTATTAACTCAAAGATGAAAAGTTTAATTGAACACTCGGATAAAGAAAACTGGTGTTAGCCCCAGGAAAGAACCCCTAGATTTTTCTGAATTAATTTAAGTGAAATAAAAAAGAGGCAAACCATATTCTAGTTAGATATGTGGGATGTCATTTTCATTAAAAGGTACTTTACAGTAACATATCCGAACACATTGAACTGAAGCCATATACTTGTGATGCATGAAGTACTTAATTTTCAAAGAAAGGTATGTTAGATCGACATGAACATAAGCACTAAATCCCTACTGAGTACTGAAGAGAGGTTGAATGCTTACTAGACACCATCCTCGAGTGGCTTCGGTCTCTGGGGGCGTCTTAATATCTGAAAGTGAACAGAGCTAAAATTTAACAGACAAATGTATTCTTTTAAAGGGTGTTGTAGAAAGGAATTAACTACACGTGAGAAAAATACTGGAGAAAAGCCATATTCTTGTAAGGGATATGATACATTATTTTCAGTAAAATTTAAAGTGACCGAGATCGCATTTTCCTATTAGATATTTTATAGATTTCTATATTAGAAGAAATCATATTCTTTTGAAATTTCTTGTTCGTTATTTTCAGTGAAAGTTGGAAGTTCATGTGTGTTTACTCTATATGTGGAACTTTTTTGTAATTCGGACAATCTTGAAGTATAATATATGTTGACTTAGTGGAAAGAAGCCAAGTTACTGTAAAGTTTGAAAAAGCTTTTTCAATAAAGTAAAACTTTATAGACACTTATTCTGAAGACAAACCATTTAGTACATCTCACATGAGACACAGATAAACCTTATGAGAAATGCTTAAAGTTATCAAGAGATTTCAACATTTATGGATATATATATTGTTTTATATTATATACGTATAAAATAATATATATGTAGCATTTGAGTATTTACTTCAACAATTTACTCAATACACGACTATAGTTCACTAGTAATATACAATATACTTAAAGCAATCATGCACAAGTACGATGAGTGGAAATTAAAACCCAACAGTTTTGTATGAAACAAATGTGCCTTACCCATCAGTGTGACAAAGTATCCGAGGCACCAATGCATCAAGTCTATTTTTTGCCGACAGTTTGTGAAAGGAAAAAAATTCATCAAGTCTACTTTGTTGCCGACAGTTTGTGAAAGGAAACAATTTAATCAAATCTATTTTTACCGACGTTTTGTAGGCAGAAAACAATATCATAAAGTCTATTTTTGCCGACGGTTTGTGGAAGGGAACAATTTTATCAAGTCTGTTTTTTGCTGACGGTTTGTGGAAGAAAACAATTTCATCAGATCTATATTTTGCCGACAGTTTCTGGTGAAAGAATTTTCCATACCTCAATTCTGAGGGGTGTTAGGATTACCTATCTTTCTTTGAAGAGGGGTTAATTAGCATACGTGAATCACGTTAGCAAAGAGATGGAGAGGTTGGGTATTTAATGGTTCAGTTGGGAGCGGTTGGAGGTGTGTCTGAATATCATACAAGTGGACAAGTTACGACTTTGAGTGCATGCCCCTATCTCTTCCCTGCTTTTTCCAGGCCTACCTAATAAGTTACCAATTTGTTTTAACGTGACTAACGTTGAAATTAATTTTGGGTAGGCCTAAGATACTAATTTCTCCGTTTACCTAAGAGTGAATCTCGGCCGAGATTTATTTTATTTTAAGTTGTGTACGTTTGGCTGGGCATTCTGTCCAGGTAAGACAGTGTTTTTTTTTGTATTTGTTTTTTTTTTCTCCCACCGAGAGGTATTTCTCCAACCATACTTATTTTAGGAGAACACTTTATTTGTTCCCTTGGGCCTATGAAAGGGTCTCATTTCCATATTAATATAAAAATGTTACCAGGCACAACGAGCCGCGACGCTAAAGAAGCAACGTCGCAACTTTGAAAAGCAGGTAAGCGCGCACTAGCGTTTATTTATTTATTTATTTTTCTTCCTGTTTTTTGCTTTGTTGACTGTTGGCGTTTGCAACGGTTCAGTTTTCGTGTCTGTTGTGGGAATTCGAGCCCTAGCCGTTTTAAAGTTACAACATTTTGCGACGACACTAACAGTGTTGGGTTCGTTTGGCTTAGCCAGAATTTCTGGAGTTATTTTATTAGTTAAAAAAAAAAAAATTTTCTTGGGACCTAAAGTTGGAAAACCATGTCTTTATCAGAGTTAGACAGTTGCCGTCAGCAGCAGGCTGTGCTATGAAATAAGATTAGTACAGAACTATGGGGCTTACATGGTGAGTTTTTGGATGAAACTGTTACTCCTACCCAACAGAGAAGTTGGCAGTCACTTTCAAAGGATTTATCTCAGCTCAGTTCCTTCACCTTTCCAAGAAAATCCCTGCGCGAAGGCTCTACTGCGAACCTAGCTTTGTTTTGTGATGCTTCCAAAGAAGTGTACGGGTTTGTAGCTTACGGTTTACAGGACGATAGGTCCAATTTGGTTTTTGCTAAAGCCAAGGTGGCACCTTTACGGGCGAAGTCCCTGCCCACACTCGAGTTGTTGGCAGTATATTTGGCGCTAAAGGCATTAAAAACAATTTTACTCTCTCTGAAGGAAATCACCTTTAAGGAGGTTAGTATAGCAGTTGATGCTCAGATAGTACTGTCCTGGGTCCTGTCTCAGGATGTAAAAACGAAGAATATTTTTGCGAGAAACAGAGCCAGAGACATTACTGAAATGCGTCAGAATCTGAGTCAGCAGTTTGGAATAGAAATTTCTGTCCGATATGTGCCCTCGGAGCAGAACCCAGTGGATCTGCTCTCGAGGGGAGTGTCAGTAAAGACCTTCAAAAAACGCATATTGCATTGGGTGCATGGTCCAACATGGCTGACCCGAACACTAATAGAATGGCCTTTCGCCTCCTTAAACTGCTCAAAGGAGGAAAATAAAGAGATGGTGAAGGGGCCTACATTTTGTGGTGCCCTAATACAAACGACAGAGCCTGTAATTCCCTTTGAGAAATATGAAACTCTGAGTAAACTTCTTGGAGTAGTAACAGGGGATTGGACGTTTGAGGCATTCAAGGGATGACTCACAAAGGTTGGCTTGGCAGCACTTAATAAAAGGGATGCAAAGACAAGCATTCCTGCAGGTCAGGGAATACTTGCTTAATCAGTCTGGTCAAGCCCCAGATTTGGTGAGTTCTCTCAGCCTTTTTTTGGATGAAGAAGGTATTATTAGGACCAGTGGTCGGATTCGCAAATCCAATACCTTCAACTATGAAATCATTTACCCAGTTCTCCGGGATAAGTCTCACACTTTTACCCAAATGGTAATTATAGATGCTCATAGAAAATGCAAACATTTGGGCATAGCGTCTACACTGAGCCAACTATGCCTATCTGGATTTTGGATTCCTAAGGCAAGACAGGCGGTAAAATCTACTTTAAGGTCTTGCAAGTTGTGTGTGCGTTATAATGCAATGTCTTTTGCATACCCCCGCATGACTAATTTGCCGAAATATCAGGTCAATTTGATCAGACCCTTTCTTCACACTGGTGTGGACTTCACAGGACACATCTGAGTGGGGGAGGGGGAAAATATCCGCAAAGTCTATTTGCTTGAAGTGGTGGACGATATGAGTGTATATTCTTTTATCTTGGCATTTATAAGATTCACTAACAATGTCGGAGTACCTTCTCATTTGTATTTCGACAATGCTAAGACTTTTACCACTGGCGGCAGAATTATTAAGCAGGCCTATGGCTCGGAGGAATATACTAGTATCTTCCGCACTTTTTCTGTCAAGCATCTTACAATTCCTTTGTATGCTGCTTTGTTTGGGGGAACCTGGGAGCGGCTTATTCGCACAGTGGAGACTTGCTTGTTCAAAACAGTTGGTCGCTCTCAGGTGAGTTATTTCCAACTTTTAACTTTCGTCTCAGATGTTCAGAGGACTGTTAACAATCGTCCTTTGACTTATCGCTGTTCATCAGACGACGGGTTGGAGATAATTGCACCTAATCATTTCCTGATACCCTTTTCTGCGGTTAATATACTGTATGGAAAGGAAGAGGAGGATCACTTTGACTCAGAACCCCCCCCTCTCAGGACTGATGTTCTTGAGGCTATGGAGGAGAGGGAACGGCTCATATTCAAATACAAAGAGCTATGGTTTAATGAATACCTACTTAGGCTTAGGGAATCAGCGAAAAATCTACACAATGAGTCCTATTACAATCAAATTAAAATAGGAGATGTTGTGTTAATAAAATCCCCCATTAAAACCAGACCTTTCTGGACTTTAGGTAGGGTAATGGTACTCATCCCTGAGAATGATGGTTTTGTCCATACTGTGGTATTAAAAAGGGTGATGGATCAACACAGATTCACCCGATAAAATTATTGTATCTATTGGAATTGGCTAAAACGCACAGTCACAGAGCTTATGCTCCTGATACGTCGAGAGATGAGACGGACTCCTCTGTCCCAGTGGATTTTGTACCTGCAAATCAGGAATTGATATGTATCTGCCCTGGTTGCCAGGAACCGGAGGATCAGCAACCAATGATCTGTTGTGATCATTGTGATCAATGGTTCCATTGGCAGTGTGTTGGTATAGTGGGGGAACCTCCAGAGGAGAGTCGGTGGTATTGTTCGGCGTGTCAGGCGATGCTCTATCAGGAGTTAATATGGATCTGCCCTGGGTGTCAGGAACCGGAAGATTACAGACCAATGATATGTTGTGATCGTTGTGATCAATGGTTCAATTGGCAATGTGCTGGCATTGATGAAGCTCCAGCAGAGGAGGATCAGTGGTACTGTTCTTCTTGTGCAGACCCGGAAGAGGGCATCTGACATTTAAGTAATTACAATGGTCAGTTAAAAAAAGGGGGGGGGGTATTTTATATTTATTTATTTGTTGTTTTTCCCCCCTCTTGAGTGGGAGAGTGAAAGAATTTTCCATACCTCAATTCTGAGGGGTGTTAGGATTACCTATCTTTCTTTGAAGAGGGGTTAATTAGCATACGTGAATCACGTTAGCAAAGAAATGTAGAGGTTGGGTATTAAATGGTTTTGTTGGGAGGGGTTGGGGTGTGTCTGAATATTGAACAAGTGGACAAGTTACGATTTTGAGTGCGTCCCCCTATCTCTTCCCTGCTTTTCCCAGGCCTACCTAATAAGTTACCAATTTGTTTTAACGTGGCTAACGTTAAAATTAATTTTGGGTAGGCCTAAGATACTAACTTCTCCGTTTACCTAAGAGTGAATCTCGGCCGAGATTTATTTTATTTTTTAAGTTGTGTACATTTGGCTGGGCATTCTGTCCAGGTAAGACAGTGTTTTTTTTTTGTTTTTTTTCTCTTACTTATTTTAGGAGAACACTTTACTTGTTCCCTTGGGCCTATGAAAGGGTTTCGTTTTCATCTATTATATAAACGTCACCTGTCTGTATGGATGTATGTATGTATGTATGTATGTATGTATGTAAAGCTTCTCCTCCAGAAGTACCCAACACACGGTCACACGGGTGACATCATTCCGACCGGCCAGCCCAGACGCGTGTAATATCTCGGAACCGGAAAAAAAAAATTGACTCTTCCGGGGTCGACTGAGCACTTTTCTCCAATGGGGGGTGGCTTTTAACTCCATTTTTCAACGTTATTTATACTAATTTGAGAAGAAAAATAATGCAAAGTCACGATAAACCAGATATGACGTCAGAGTAAGGGAGTGGCGGGTAGAAATTCACTCACACTACAACCATTTTTTTTCTTTCTTTCTTCTTCCCCTCTCACTCCCACACTTTCTACCTTTCTTTCTTAATTATTAATAGACGCTAATATTCCTTCCCCCCTCCCTTCCTCACTATGGCCGTTCTGTTATCCTGATATAATACTTCCAGGCATTACCTCCTCCTTTCAGGCCAAATAGGGGGGGGGGAATGTCGGCATTCACCGATGTGAGCGCCACAGGCCAAATCTGGGGAGAGGGAGTGTCAGCATTCGGCGGTGGGGCGCCTCAAGCCAAATCTGAGGAGGGGGAATGTCGGCATTCGCTGGTATGAGCGCCTCAGGCCAAATCTGGAGATGGGGGAGTGTCGGCATTCGGCGATAGGGCGCCTCACGCCAAATTTGGGGGGAATGGGAGTGTCGGTATTCGGTGGCGGGGCTCCTTAGGCCAAATTTGGGGGAGGGGGAGTGTCGGCATTTGCCGGTATGAGCGCCTCAGGCGAAATTTGGGGAGGGGGAGTGTCGACATTCCCCGGTGTGAGCGCCTCAGGCCAAATTTGGGGGAGGGGGAGTGTCGGCATTCGGTGGTGGGGCGCCTCAGGCCAAATCTGGGGAGGGGAAATGTCGGCGGTGGGGTTCTTCAGGCCAAATCTGGGGAGGGGGAGTGTCGGCATTCGTTGGTATGAGCGCCTCAGGTCAAATCTGGGGAGGGGGAATGTCAGCATTCTCCGGTATGAGCGCCTCAGGCCAAATCTGGGGAGGGGGAGTGTCGGCATTCGCCGGTATGAGCGCCTCAGGCGAAATTTAGGGGAGGAGGAGTGTCGACATTCGCCGTTGGGGCGCATCAGGCCAAATCTGGGGAGGGGGAGTGTCGGCATTCGCCGGTATGAGCGCCTCAGGCCAAATCTGGGGATGGGGGAATGTCGGCATTCGCCGGTATGAGCGTCTCAGGCCAAATCTGGGGGAGTATCGGTATTCGCCGGTGGGGCGCCTCAGGAAACATTTGGGGAGGGGGTATCGGTATTCGACGGTGGGGCGCCTCAGTAGTGATTTCAGTAGTGCTCAGAAGGCCTCGTTGCTTTTTAAAGTACTCGTCGTTGTCCGGGAGAATAGAGCTCAATGTCCTAGATAGTGCTACTGTAGTGATAGGTTTGGATAATATTTTAACAGCATTTACGCTGAAAAGGATGGGATCATCGATAAGAGCGAGTTTAGTAGTGCTCAGGAGGCCTCCTTGATTTTCAAAGTACTCGGCGTTGTCCGGGAGAAAAGTGCTCAATATCCTAGATAGAGCTACTGTAGTGATAGGTTTTGAAAATATTTTAACGCCATCTTCGTTCCCCTTTGAACTATTTGGCAGATGAAAAGATGGATGGATACCTAAGTGATTTCAGTAGTGCTCAAGAGGCCTCTATGATTTTAAAAGTACTCGGCGTTGTCCGGGAGAAAAGTGCTCAATATCCTAGATAGAGCTACTGTAGTGATAGGTTTGGATAATATTTTAACAGCATATACGCTGAAAAAGATGGGATCATCGATAAGAGTGATTTCAGTAGTGCTCAGGAGGCCTCCTTGATTTTTAAAATACTTGGCGTTGCCCGGGAGAAAAGTGCTCAATATCCTAGGTGTAGCTACTGTAGTGATAGGTTTGGAAAATATTTTAACGCCATCTTCGTTCCCCTTTGAACTATTTTACAGATCACAGGGAGAGAAGATACCTACGTGATTTCAGTTGTGCTCAAGAGGCCTCCTTTATTTTCAAAGTACTCAGCGTTGTCGGGGAGAAAAGTGCTCAATGTCCTAGATAGAGCTTCTGTAGTGATAGGTTTTGATAATATTTTAACAGCATCTACGCTGAAAAGGATGGGGGAATCGATAAGAGTGATTTAAGTAGTGCTCAGGAAGCCACCTTGATTTTCAAATTACTCGGCGTTGTCCAGGAGAAAAGTGCTCAATATCCTAGATAGAGCTACTGTAGTAATAGGTTTGGAAAATATTTTAACGCCATCTTCGTTTCCCTTTGGACTATTTTGCCGATGAAAAGAAGGGAAGATACGCAAGTGATTTCAGTAGTGCTCAGGAGGCCTCCTTGATTTTTAAAGTACTTGGCGTTGTCCGGGAAAAAAGTTATCAGTGTCGTAGATATAGCTACTGTAGTAATAGGTTTGGATTATATTTTAACAGCATCTACGCTGAAAAGGATGGGGGAATCGATAAGAGTGATTTTAGTAGTGCTCCGGAGGCCTCCTTGATTTTCAAAGTACTCGGCGTTGTCCGGGAGAAAAGTGCTCAATATCCTAGATAGAGCTACTGTAGTGATAGGTTTGGAAAATATTTTAACGCCATTTTCGTCCCCCTTTGGACTATTTTGCAAATGAAAACGAGGGAGGATACCTAAGTGATTTCAGTAGTGCTCAGGAGGCCTCCTTGATTTTCAAAGTACTCGGCGGCGTCCAGGAGAAAAGCGCACAATGTACTTGATAGAGCTACTGTAGTGATCGGTTTGGAAAATATTTTAACAGCATCTATTTTGCAGATGAAAAGGAGAGGTGGGTCAGTAATAGTGACTTCTGCGGTATTGCACGCGGGAAGTTCTTCTGCGGTATAGGAACCTGAGGCCTCTGCGGCATGGCCCCAGGGGAGTGCTTCTGCGGTATAGGAACTTGAGCCTTCTGCGGTATGGCAGCTGGCTGGGGGGTGCTTTTGCGGTATAGAAACCGGGGGGGGTGTGCTTCTGCGGCATAGGAACCTGAAGTTTCTGCACTATGGCACCCGGGGGGTGCTTCTACGGTATGGCACCCAGGGGGTGCTTCTGTGGTATAGAAACCAGGGAGGTGCTTCTGCAGTATAGCAACCAGGCGGCTACTTCTGTGGTATATCAACCGGAGGGTGGTTCTGCAATAGGGAACCATGAGGTTTCTCGGTATAGCAACCGGGGGGTGCTTTAGCGGTATATACATTTTAAAAAATAACCGTACATTGGCCTCACCATCCATAATCAACAATTAAGATCGATAATTTTATTTACAAATATTTCTATAACTTAATTTTTTTGTTTATTAAACGTATCGTAAAAAAAAAAACACGATATGACTTTATTAGGCAATCTCCCTTCGTGGGGAGGCAAGTAAATATTTACATTTCTCTTCGTAAGCGAAATAAAACGGTATTTTCACACTTAAATAAAAACATTTACATGTACACATTTGACTGACAATTGTTCATTCCCCCCCCCAAAAAAAAAACACAACAAATTAAAATATATTTATTGCTAATATTATTGGTTTATTAAACGTATCGTAAAAAAAAATATATATATGAGTTTATTATGCATTCTGTCCTCGTGGGGAGGGAAGTAAATACTCACACAAAAACATGTTTGTTTAGTTTCCCAACGTGAAACGCAATATATTTTAATAAATAAACAAAATATATACATTTTAAAAAATAACCGTACATTGGCCTCACCATCCATAATCAACAATTAAGATCGATAATTTTATTTACAAATATTTCTATAACTTAATTTTTTTGTTTTATCGTAAAAAAAAACACGATATGACTTTATTATGCAATCTCCCTTCGTGGGGAGGCAAGTAAATATTTACATTTCTCTTCGTAAGCGAAATAAAACGGTATTTTCACACTTAAATAAAAACATTTACATGTACACATTTGACTGACAATTGTTCATTCCCCCCCCCCAAAAAAAAAACACAACAAATTAAAATATATTTATTTATAATTCTTATGTATTTTTCTTTACAAGTATTAAGAGTTTTACTTATTTACATGAAGTTAAAACAACTGTTACTTATACAGAATTTGAACTTTCTTAAAATCGTTTTAAACGATCACTATTGACAAAATAGTGAATAGAATTTGAATTCTTACAATAAAAAAATCACTAACTACTCATTTCATTGATTCAGAAATTACTGTTGCCTACTTTCAGAAACTTTTCATTCATACAATAAGATAAATCGATGATTTTACATTCAGTCTGGCACTTCCGGTTGACTCGGTGGAATGAATGTAACTCTTCAATTATTAAGTCCAAGTGACGTTTGAAATGCAGAACTACCCTTACTTATTACAATAAAATATCAAAATTTGTTAAAGTTTTTGTATTGTTTTTTTCTTATTTTTTAGAGTTTAAAGTTTTTTTTTGTTTTTTTTTTAAATGAAAAATCCGTGTAAACGGATTAAATGTACCCCCACCCACCCCACCTAAATATATAAGACAGCGACTACATAATAACGTGCCACCCATTATAAATAATATTACAATATTTTTATAAATAATATTACAATATTTTTAAGTATAAAAGCTCATCCGACATAAAATATGAATTCGCAAACGTCGATAATTAAATATGATACACTTCTTTTTAAGGCATTAGAACTTTACACGATAAAAAAACAATTGACAAATTCGGATATTTTCCATTATAATAAATTAAAAAAAAAAAAAAATTAAACTCACAAAAAAAAAATAAAAAAACAATTGCTGAAATTTTTTAATAAACACTTACGACAATTAAGAGAAATTCAATGAACAATTTCTTTTTAATACATGACTTTAGTTTGATGTATGATTAGTAAAAAAAAAAAAGATCACTGATCATCACAAACGAAGGACTCTATAATAATAACTCTATTGCAATAATAACTACGTCATAGCTCTCATGTTTTTAATATTCCTCAAAATCATAAAAGAAAGAACATTTTTTGGGGTGGATTCTTGATGATAGCAAGTCACTAATAAGAACTTAACACAAACATTTCAGTACTTTCATATTTTGAGTTTTAAAAAGTGATTATTAATGATGTACATTTTTAGCCACATCATTTTGATTACTGTACTCATTCAATTGAATAATATATTTTCTAATTTCATCTTCCATTTCAGACAATTTGGTTGTTTTTCCCAATTACATCTTTCATTTAAGTGAATTTGCCTACTTAGTTTCATTAACCACACAATCAACCTGGAGATTTCGATGATGACAATGTAGCTTGAAATTTATTTTTATATTCTTTTATATAAAATAAAATGAAGACTATAGCAAAAATCTTATTACAAATAATCAAAATGAGGACGGTTAAAAAAACGTTTTATTACTAAAACATCACGGTTGAACAATGTGTTTCTGAGATTGATATCATTAAGTGCTGCAGTTCCTTTTTTAAATTTGTGTTTTTATCTTTTGACACAATTACACATTCTCAAAAGACACATTAAAATAAAAATCACCCATTTAAATATAAAATTGTTTTTGTTTTTTTTTCATTATATTCTTGCTTGAAAGTGGTGAACAAACTTAAAATAAATGTGTTTCAATATATTGAGCAATAAACTAATCATTTTTCATAAATATGTTAAGTACATTTTTTGACTATTGTTTTGTTGTTCATGCCTAGGTTTATAATCTGAAACAAACTCAGGAGCAATACATTATTACTGCACTAGGACACTTTCTAAATGTTGTATTTTGTAGAAAACACTGATCAGTTCCCTAGATGCAACAGATGTGTGCAATAATGCAGTAGGACACTCAAAACATAGTAAATGCTGCATTCGGATGTATTTAATACTCTAGATAGAGCAAGTATGTGTTATAATATAGTGTGACTCTTAGTATGTCTTATGGTGAATCTAACAGTGCACAATATCATAGAGATAGCATGTGTGTAATTTACTAATGGATATATACTAAATCAGTAACTGTTCAATATGTTAGATAGAACAGTGTAACACTTGGTAAGGTGTACCTGCTTAATCTGTCGGTGTTCTTTACCCTAAATACAGCAGCTTTCTGTAAATTCGGTCTATTCTACTTTTAACTAGAATGATCAGTCACCACAATACCACATTTACTCATAACCTTATATTTGCTTTTTGCTTTATTGAACAGGTTGTAAACTTTCATTCTTTTTACTTTTTACGGACGTTAACCAAACACTTAGACTGGTACCGACTTCAGTTACCAATTAAGGGTTGTAGCATCCATCTGAACAAATACTAAACTTTGAATTATTTACTTGCAGAAAATATGAAAAAATTACATTCAAAACAAGGCTTTCAAAAGTGTTCTAAAGTAATAAAAATGTATATCCTACTATAACTAGAATGTTAGTCACCACAATACCACATTTACTCATAACACAAATTAGACACAAGACCATCAGAATTGTGGGAAAGAGTGTTGTCGGTCATCATTGTTCTAACACATGAAAAAAAATTAATATTTCTGTTTCCCCAGCTAAGACATTTGTTGCTGAGCAAGGTTAGTGGAAGGTTAACATAAAATAGTAAATTCTTTACAGTAAGGTAACATTGGCATTTTCCCTTTAATGTTATCAATAATTAAACACTGCTTTTAATGTTATCCAGTAAAAGAGAATAGCAAATCAGTCAGCATTTTTTTACATTGAAATTTAACAAGTTCTAGGCGCTTGATTGTGATAGTGCTCTCTTGGCCTCCTTATTTTAAAAGTGCTCATTATCCTACATAGAACGAGTGTTTAATTAAATAGAGTTCAATATCCTAGATAGAGCAGATGTGTTTATTATACACACCATAGCACAGGATTAAAAAAAAAAAACTGATGTTCGGGGAGCAGTCAAACAGTGAAACAGTCAAAGCTGGAGGTTCGGGAAAAGATTCAGAGCTTGCAGTATATGAAAGAGTCACCCTGATGTTTAAGGAGTCGGAGCCAGCTCTTCAGGAAGTAGTCAGGTCCTAATTGTTCGGGTAGGAGTCAGAGCCTGATGTTCAGGAAAGAGTCAAGGCCTGGAGTTCAACCTGAATGGTATATTACGGAGTCTGAGTAGAATGGTATAGGAAGGGTCCCCATTGTTAGCACTATTATTTATATTCATATAAAATAATGTCTCGATCGGTGAATTTAAAAGAAAAAATTATTCTTCCCCATTGATACCATTTATTATATTCATATAAAATATTTAATCGGTGATCAACCTAGGTTATTTAATCTAACATACACAAACATGAAAGAAGTAAATAGACACCATTATTATCATTAACAAAGACTGCTGTCAGAGGGGCCTGATCGACCTAGGTTATTTTATCTAACATACACGGACATGAAGAAGTAAATAAACAAACACCCTTATTAACATTAATAATGAAGACAAATATTGTACTTTTAATAGAAATGTTACATTTTTACTCCAGGGAATGGAGAGGTAGTGCAGAGTTTTGGGGAGGCCGGAGATAGTGTAGCCAGGGTGAATTGGCAACTATGTACGTGACATCTTTTACTCCTGGCAACTGTGGAAGGAGGGCGACTGGAGAAGTGATCCCCGCCCCGTGCAACGCCAATAGGTACGTATATAGTATGCGCACCGGGGCTGTAATAGGTACGTATATAGCATGTGAACAGGGATGGCGATAAGTAAGTACATACCATGCGCACCTGGGCGACAATAGATACGGATTTAGCATTCACACCAGAGTGGCGATAGGTACTTATATATTATGTACCTATATAGAAGGCACAGACAGAGGTGGTACTTTTTATAGAAATATGTCATACTTTTGCCCTGGCCAACGTAAGAGGAATGGTGGAGAAGAAACAGCTTTCGCAAAAGGCAAAATGAGAAAGTAGCTGTGAAATTGGGCGACCAGAGAAGAGAAAAGTAGAAAGATAAAGAGACGGCTATAGAGAAAGGGAGAGAAATAGAAGTTTGAATATAAAGATGTTACACACGCGATTTTTCTTCTATTCTATAACCTGAGCAACGCCGGGTAGCCCTGCTAGTCTATTATATAAACGTCACCTGTCTGTATGGATGTATGTATGTATGTATGTATGTATGTATGTAAAGCTTCTCCTCCGAAAGTACCCAACACACGGTCACACGGGTGACATCATTCCGACCGGCCAGCCCAGACGCGTGTAATATCTCGGAACCGGAAAAAAAAAATCGACTCTTCCGGGGTCGACTGAGCACTTTTCTCCAATGGGGGGTGGCTTTTAACTCCATTTTTCAACGTTATTTATACTAATTTGAGAAGAAAAATAATGCAAAGTCACGATAAACCAGATATGACGTCAGAGTAAGGGAGTGGCGGGTAGAAATTCACTCACACTACAACCATTTTTTTTTCTTTCTTTCTTCTTTCCCTCTCACTCCCACACTTTCTACCTTTCTTTCTTAATTATTAATAGACGCTAATATTCCTTCCCCCCTCCCTTCCTCACTGTGGCCGTTCTGTTATCCTGATATAATACTTCCAGGCATTACCTCCTCCTTTCAGGCCAAATAGGGGGGGGGGAATGTCGGCATTCACCGATGTGAGCGCCACAGGCCAAATCTGGGGAGAGGGAGTGTCAGCATTCGGCGGTGGGGCGCCTCAAGCCAAATCTGAGGAGGGGGAATGTCGGCATTCGCTGGTATGAGCGCCTCAGGCCAAATCTGGAGATGGGGGAGTGTCGGCATTCGGCGATAGGGCGCCTCACGCCAAATTTGGGGGGAAGGAGAGTGTCGGTATTCGGTGGCGGGGCTCCTCAGGCCAAATTTGGGGGAGGGGGAGTGTCGGCATTTGCCGGTATGAGCGCCTCAGGCGAAATTTGGGGAGGGGGAGTGTCGACATTCCCCGGTGTGAGCGCCTCAGGCCAAATTTGGGGGAGGGGGAGTGTCGGCATTCGGCGGTATGAGCGCCTAAGGCGAAATTTGGGGGAGGGGGAGTGTCGGCATTCGGTGGTGGGGCGCCTCAGGCCAAATCTGGGGAGGGGAAATGTCGGCGGTGGGGTTCTTCAGGCCAAATCTGGGGAGGGGGAGTGTCGGCATTCGTTGGTATGAGCGCCTCAGGTCAAATCTGGGGAGGGGGAATGTCAGCATTCTCCGGTATGAGCGCCTCAGGCCAAATCTGGGGAGGGGGAGTGTCAGCATTCGCCGGTATGAGCGCCTCAGGCGAAATTTGGGGAGGGGGAGTGTCGACATTCCCCGGTGTGAGCGCCTCAGGCCAAATTTGGGGGAGGGGGAGTGTCGGCATTCGGCGGTATGAGCGCCTAAGGCGAAATTTGGGGGAGGGGGAGTGTCGGCATTCGGTGGTGGGGCGCCTCAGGCCAAATCTGGGGAGGGGAAATGTCGGCGGTGGGGTTCTTCGGGCCAAATCTGGGGAGGGGGAGTGTCGGCATTCGTTGGTATGAGCGCCTCAGGTCAAATCTGGGGAGGGGGAATGTCAGCATTCTCCGGTATGAGCGCCTCAGGCCAAATCTGGGGAGGGGGAGTGTCGGCATTCGCCGGTATGAGCGCCTCAGGCGAAATTTAGGGGAGGAGGAGTGTCGACATTCGCCGTTGGGGCGCATCAGGCCAAATCTGGGGAGGGGGAGTGTCGGCATTCGCCGGTATGAGCGCCTCAGGCCAAATCTGGGGATGGGGGAATGTCGGCATTCGCCGGTATGAGCGTCTCAGGCCAAATCTGGGGGAGTATCGTATTCGCCGGTGGGGCGCCTCAGGAAACATTTGGGGAGGGGGTATCGGTATTCGACGGTGGGGCGCCTCAGGCAAAATTTAGGGGAGGTGGAGTGTCGGCATTCGCCGGTGTGAACGCCTCAGGTGAAATTCGGGGAATGGGGGGAGTATGAGTAATCGTCGGTGAGAACCCGACCCTTGGGAGAGTATTAGCCTGTACTTTAGGGGAGAAGAAATGCCCAAAAGGAAAAAGGATTAAAAAATAAAATGATAATCTGATTTTTGATTCGACAGTGTAAAACCGACACCTATCGGATAGAACTAGATAATACACTTTATCTCAAGGCAAAAATGCCGAGAACAAATACTACACTTTGATCTTAGCCAAAAGGCCAACAAAGGATCCGAAATTCAACTATTTATCTACTTCCCACAAAGTAGAATGTGACACAAGGTCGGAAGGTGGGAATTTCACTCTAGAGGAAGAGTGAGGTGAATCTCAAAAAATTGCCTGGGCAGGGCGCCTCAGACAGTAAGCAATAAACTTACTCCTCCACAAAGAGGGGAGGCAAAGCATGGGAAGGGGTTAACCTCCCATAACTGCACAGGACAGTCAGAACAGATACTACACTTTGATCCGAAATTCAAAATTCTGAGGTTATTTACTGAGGTATATATAACCAATCTACACCTGAACAGCGGTCTATCCACTAGACACTGTTTAAATTACATTATTAAATTAACAAGTAATAATAACTATGATTTTCTTTCAACAAACATTGTATAATACTATTTAACAACTTATTACATGAGTTTTGAATATCAACAAATAATTTTAAACTCCCCCAGACCGTTTTTCTCGAAATCAACATAGCTTTTAGATGCCATTTTTTTTTTACCGAAAATTACATTAATTCACCTCTTTTGGCTAATATCAATGGTGTAGTATCTTCCGATGGATACTGCACCCCATAAACTGGAATCGTCTTGGCCATCGGGGCTTCATTCCGCCGGTCTATGAGTTTGTCATGTGCAGTTCTAGGAGGTCCACACTCCCAGGCTTTGCCTCCCCTCTTTGGGGAGGAGTAAGTTAATTGCTTACTGCGCCTGAGGCGCCCCTACCGAGGAATGCCGAATAACAGCATCTACGTTTCTCTTTGGACTATTTTGCAAATGAAAAGCGGGGGGGGGGGGAGGGAATCGGTTAGAGTGATTTCATTAGTGCTCAAGAAGCCTCCTTGATTTTTTAAATACTCGGCGTTGTCTGGGAGAAAACTGCTCAATATCCTAGATAGAGCTACTGTAGTGATAGGTTTGGAAAATATTTTAACGCCATCTTCGTTCCCCTTTGGACTATTTTGCAGATGAAAAGGAGGGAGGATACCTAAGTGATTTCAGTAGTGCTCAGGAGGCCTCCTTGATTTTCAAAGTACTCGGCGTTGTCCGGGAGAAAAGTGCTCAATATCCTAGATAGAGCTACTGTAGTGATAGGTTTGGAAAATATTTTAACGCCATCTTCGTTCCCCTTTGGAGTATTTGGCAGACCAGAAAGAGAGAGGATACCTAAGTGATTTCAGTAGTGCTCATGAGGTCTCTTTGATTTTCAAAGTACTCGGCGTTGTCTGGGAGAAAAGTGCTCAATATCCTAGATAGAGCTACTGTAGTGATAGGTTTGGATAATATTTTTACAATCTACGCTGAAAAGAATGGGGGAATCGATAAAAGTGATTTCAGTAGTGCTCAGGACGCCTCCTAGATTTTGAAATTACTTGGCGTTGTCCGGGAGAAAAGTGCTAAAGTTGCTAGATAGAGCTACTGTAGTGATAGGTTTTGAAAATATTTTGACGCCATCTTCGTTCCCCTTTGGACTATTTTGCAGATGAAAAGGAGGGAAGATACCTAAGTAATTTCAGTAGTGCTCAGGAGGCCTCCTTCATTTTCAAAGTACTCGGCGTTGTCCGGGAAAAAAGTACTCAATATCCGAAATAGAGCTACTGTAGTGATAGGTTTTGAAAATATTTTAACGCCATCTTCGTTCCCCTTTGGACTATTTTGCAGATAAAAAGAAGGGAGAATACCTAACTGATTTCAGTAGTGCTATGAAGGCCTCGTTGCTTTTTAAAGTACTCGTCGTTGTCCGGGAGAATAGAGCTCAATGTCCTAGATAGTGCTACTGTAGTGATAGGTTTGGATAATATTTTAACAGCATTTACGCTGAAAAGGATGGGATCATCGATAAGAGCGAGTTTAGTAGTGCTCAGGAGGCCTCCTTGATTTTCAAAGTACTCGGCGTTGTCTGGGAGAAAAGTGCTCAATATCCTAGATATAGCTACTGTAGTGATAGGTTTTGAAAATATTTTAACGCCATCTTCGTTCCCCTTTGAACTATTTGGCAGATGAAAATATGGATGGATTCCTAAGTGATTTCAGTAGTGCTCAAGAGGCCTCTATGATTTTAAAAGTACTCGGCGTTGTCCGGGAGAAAAGGGCTCAATATCCTAGATAGATCTACTGTAGTGATAGGTTTGGATAATATTTTAACAGCATATACGCTGAAAAGGATGGGATCATCGATAAGAGTGATTTCAGTAGTGCTCAGGAGGCCTCCTTGATTTTTAAAGTACTTGGCGTTGCCCGGGAGAAAAGTGCTCAATATCCTAGGTTTAGCTACTGTAGTGATAGGTTTGGAAAATATTTTAACGCCATCTTCGTTCCCCTTTGAACTATTTTACAGATCACAGGGAGAGAAGATACCTATGTGATTTCAGTTGTGCTCAAGAGGCCTCCTTTATTTTCAAAGTACTCAGCGTTGTCGGGGAGAAAAGTGCTCAATGTCCTAGATAGAGCTACTGTAGTGATAGGTTTTGATAATATTTTAACAGCATCTACGCTGAAAAGGATGGGGGAATCGATAAGAGTGATTTAAGTAGTGCTCAGGAAGCCACCTTGATTTTCAAATTACTCGGCGTTGTCCAGGAGAAAAGTGCTCAATATCCTAGATAGAGCTACTGTATAGTAATAGGTTTAGAAAATATTTTAACGCCATCTTCGTTTCCCTTTGGACTATTTTGCCGATGAAAAGGAGGGAAGATACGTAAGTGATTTCAGTAGTGCTCAGGAGGCCTCCTTGATTTTTAAAGTACTTGGCGTTGTCCGGGAAAAAAGTTCTCAGTGTCGTAGATAGAGCTACTGTAGTAATAGGTTTGGATTATATTTTAACAGCATCTACGCTGAAAAGGATGGGGGAATCGATAAGAGTGATTTTAGTAGTGCTCCGGAGGCCTCCTTGATTTTCAAAGTACTCGGCGTTGTCCGGGAGAAAAGTGCTCAATATCCTAGATAGAGCTACTGTAGTGATAGGTTTGGAAAATATTTAAACGCCATTTTCGTCCCCCTTTGGACTATTTTGCAAATGAAAACGAGGGAGGATACCTAAGTGATTTCAGTAGTGCTCAGGAGGCCTCCTTGATTTTCAAAGTACTCGGCGGCGTCCAGGAGAAAAGCGCACAATGTACTTGATAGAGCTACTGTAGTGATCGGTTTGGAAAATATTTTAACAGCATCTATTTTGCAGATGAAAAGGAGAGGTGGGTCAGTAATAGTGACTTCTGCGGTATTGCACGCGGGAAGTTCTTCTGCGGTATAGGAACCTGAGGCCTCTGCGGCATGGCCCCAGGGGAGTGCTTCTGCGGTATAGGAACTTGAGCCTTCTGCGGTATGGCAGCTGGCTGGGGGGTGCTTTTGCGGTATAGAAAACGGGGGGGGGGTGTGCTTCTGCGGCATAGTAACCTGAAGTTTCTGCACTATGGCACCCGGGGGGTGCTTCTACGGTATGGCACCCAGGGGGTGCTTCTGTGGTATAGAAACCAGGGGGGTGCTTCTGCAGTATAGCAACCAGGGGGGCTACTTCTGTGGTAGATCAACCGGAGGGTGGTTCTGCAATAGGGAACCATGAGGTTTCTCGGTATAGCAACCGGGGGGTGCTTTAGCGGTATAGGACCTGAGCCTTCTGCGGTATTGAACCCAGGGGGTTCTTCTGCTGTATAGGAGTTTGCTTCTGCAGTATGGCACCAGGGGGGGGGGGTCTTCTGCGGTATGGCACCCAGGGATGATGCTTCTGCGGTATAGAACCACGAGGCTTCTGCAGTATAGTAACCAAGGGTGGGGTGCTTCTGCGGTATAAGACCACGAGGCTCCTGCGGTATAGCAACTGGGGAGGGGTGATTCTGCGGTATATGACCACAAGGCTTCTGCGGTTTAGCAACCGGTCGGGGGGTGCTTCTGCAGTATAGGACCACGAGGCTTCTGCAGTATAGCAACCGGGGGGTGCTTCTTTGGTATAGCAACGGGGGGGGGGGGTGCTTCTGTGGTATGGCACATGGGGGGTATTTTTGCAGTATAGGAACCTGAGGCTTCTGCGGTATGACAGCAGGGGGCTGCTTCTGTGGTATGGCACCCAGGGCGGGTCCTTCTGCGGTATAGAATCACGAGGCTTCTGCGGTATAGCAACCAGGGGTGGGGTGCTTCTGTGGTATAGGACCACAAGCCTTCTGCGGTATAGTATTCACAGTGGGCCGGTGATAGGTACGTATTTCGCATTTGCAGCGGGGCTGCGATAGGTACATATGTAGCATTGCACCGGGGCAGCGATAGGTACGTATGTAGCATTCACACCGGGGCAGCGATAGGTACGTATATAGCATGCATACCAGGGCGGCAATACGTGCACAACGGTGGCAATACATACGTATATAGTATTAATACCGGAGCGGAGATAAGTACCTATATAGTAAGCGCAGATAGAGGTGGTACTTTTTATAGAAATATGTCATACTATTGCCCTGGGCAATGTAGGAGAAATGGTGGGGTAGAAGCAGCTTTCACAAAAGGCAAAATTAGAAAGTAGCGGTGAAATGGGGCGACCAGGGAAGAGAAAGGTAGAAAGATAAAGAAGTTTGAATATAAAGATGTTACACGCGCGATTTCTCTTCAATTATATGTTTTTATGACCCCGAGCAACGCCGGGTAGCCCCGCTAGTCTATTATATAAATCCCACCTGTCTGTATGGATGTATGTTTGTACAGCTTCTCCTCCGAAAGTTCCCAACAAACGGTCACACGGGTAGCATCATTCCGACCGGCCAGCCCAGGCGCGTCTAATATCTCGGAACCGGAAAAAAAAATTGACTCTTCCGGGGTCGACTGAGCACTTTTCTCTAATGGGGGGTGGCTTTTAACTCGATTTTTCAACGTTGTTTAGTACTAATTTAAGAAGAAATCAATGCAATCATGTATTATTTGAAAAATAATGCAAAGTCACGAAAAACCAGAAATTACGTCAGAGAGTGGCAGGAAGAAATTAACTGACACTACAACCCTTTCTTTCTTCCTTTCTTCTTTCCCTCTCACTCCCACCCTTTCTACCTTTCTTTCTTAATTATAAATAGACAATAATATTCCTTCCCCCTGCCTTCCTCACTATGGCCGTTCTGTTATCATGATATAATCCTTCCAGGCATTACCTCCTCATTTCAGGCGAAATGAGGCAGGGGGGGCGGCATTCGCTGTTGGGGCGCCTCATGCCAAATTTAGGGAGGGAGAGTGTCGGCATTCGCCGGTGTGAGCGCCTCAGGCACAATTTGGACGAGGGGTGGGGGGATACCTAAGTGATTTCAGTAGTGCTCAGGAGGGGTCCTTGATATTCAATTACTCGGCGTTGTCCGGGAGAAAAGTGCTCAATAACCTAGATAGAGCTACTGTAGTGATAGGTTTGGATAATATTTTAACGTCATCTTCGTTCCCCTTTGGACTATGTTGCATATGAAAAGGACGTAGGATACCTAAGTGATTTCAGTAGTGCTCAGGAGGCCTCCTTGATTTTCAAAGTATTCGGCGTTGTCCGGGAGAAAAGTGCTCAATATCCTAGATAGAGCTACTGTAGTGATAGGTTTGGAAAATATTTTAACGTCATCTTCGTTCCCCTTTGGACTATTTTGCAGATCAGGAAAGAGGATACCTAAGTGATTTCAGTAGTTCTCAGGAGGCGTCCTCGATTTTCAAAGTACTCGGCGTTGTCCGGGAGAAAAGTGCTCAAAGTCTTAGATAGAGCTACTGTAGTGATAGGTTTGGATAATATTTTAACAGCGTCTACGCTGAAAAGGATTGGGGAATCAATAAGAGTTATTTCAGTAGTTCTCATGAGGCCTCCTTGATTTTCAATGTAGTCAGCGTTGTCCGGGAGAAAAGTGCTCAATATCCTAGATAGAGCTACTGTAGTGATAGGTTTAGAAAATATTTTAACGCCATCTTCGTTCCTCTTTGGACTATTTTGCAGATGAAAAGGAGGGAGAATACCTAAGTGATTTCAGTAGTGCTCAGAAGGGGTCCTTGAGAGTCAAAGTACTCGGCGTTGTCCGGGAGAAAAGTGCTCAATATCCTAGATAGAGCTACTGTAGTGATAGGTTTGGATAATATTTTAGCAGCATCTACGCTGAAAAGGATGGGGGAATCAATAAGAGTGATTTCATTAGTGCTCATGAGGCCTTCTTGATTTTCAAAGTAGTTGGCGTTGTCCGGGAGAAAAGTGCTCAATATCCTAGATAGAGCTAATGTAGTGATAGGTTTGGAAAATATTTTAACGCCATCTTCGTTCCCTATTGGACTATTTTTTCAGATGAAAAGGAGAGAGGATACCTAAGTGATTTAAGTAATGCTACAGAGGCCTCCTTGATTTTCATAGTACTCGGCGTTGTCCGGGAGAAAAGTGCTCAATGTCCTAGATAGAGCTACTGTAGTGATAGGTTTGGATAATATTTTAACAGCATCTACGCTGAAAATTATCGGGGAATCGATAAGAGTTATTTTAGTAGTGCTCATGAGGCCTCCTTGATATTCAAAGTAGTCGGCGTTGTCCGGGAGAAAAGTGCTCAATATCCTATAAAGCTACTGTAGTGATAGGTTTGGAAAATATTTTCACGCAATCTTCGTTCCCCTTTACACTCTTTTGCAGATCAAAAGAAGAGAGGATACCTAAGTGATTTCAGTAGTGCTCAGGAGGCGTCCTATTTTTTCACAGTACTCGGCGTTGTCCGCGAGAAAAGTGCTCAACGTCCTAGATAGAGCTACTGTAGTGATAATTTTGGATAATATTCTAACAGCAGTTACGCTTAAAAAGATGGCGGAATCGATAAGAGTGATTTCAGTAGTGTTCAGGAGGCCTCCTTTATTTTCAAAGTACTCAGCGTTGTCCGGGAGAAAAATGCTCAATGTCCTAGATAGAGCTACTGTAGTGATAGGTTTGGATAATATTTTAACAATCTACGCTGAAAAGAATGGGGGAATCGATAAAAGTGATTTCAGTAGTGCTCAGGAGGACTCCTAGATTTTCAAAGTAGTCAGCGTTGTCCGGGAGAAAAGTGCTCAATATCCTAGATAAAGCTACTGTAGTGATAGGTTTGGAAAATATTTTAACGCCATCTTCGTTCCCCTTTGGACTATTTTAGAGATGAAAAAAAGGGAGGATATCTAAGTGATTTCAGTAGTACTCAGGAGGCGTCCTATATTTTCACAGTACTCGGCGTTGTCCTGGAGAAAAGTGCTCAATATCTTAGATAGAGCTACTGTAGTGATAGGTTTGGAAAATATTTTAACGTCATCTTCGTTCCCCTTTGGACTATTTTGGAGATCATAAAGAGGGAGGATACCTAAGTGATTTCAGTAGTGCTACGGAGGCCTCCTTGATTTTCATAGTACTCGGCGTTGTCCGGGAGAAAAGTGCTCAATGTCCTAGATATCGCTACTGTAGTGATAGGTTTGGATAATATTTTAACAGCATCTACGCTGAAAATGATGGGGGAATCGATAAGAGTAATTTCAGTAGTGCTCATGAGGCCTTGTGGATTTAAAAAGTAGTCGGCGTTGTCCGGGAGAAAAGTGCTCAATATCCTATAAAGCTACTGTAGTGATAGGTTTGGAAAATATTTTTATGCAATCTTCGTTCCTCTTTGGACTATTTTGCAGATCAAAAGAAGGGAGGATACCTAAGTGATTTCAGTAGTGCTCAGGAGGCGTCCTATATTTTCACAGTACTCGGCGTTGTCCGGGAGAAAAGTGCTCAACGTCCTAGATAGAGCTACTGTAGTGATAATTTTGGATAATATTCTTACGGCAGTTACGCTTAAAAAGATGGCGGAATCGATAAAAGTGATTTCAGTAGTGCTCAGGAGGCGTCCTTAATTTTCAAAGTACTCGGCGTTGTCCGGGAGAAAAATGCTCAATGTCCTAGATATAGCTACTGTAGTGATTTAGTTAAACAATCTACGCTGAAAAGGATGGGGGAATTGATAAGAGTGATTTTAGAAGTGCTCAGGAGGACTCCTTGATTTTCAAAGTAGTCAGCGTTGTCTGGGAGAAAAGTGCTCAATATCCTAGATAGAGCTACTGTAGTGATAGGTTTGGAAAATATTTTAACGCCATCTTCGTTCCCCTTAGGACTATTTTGTAGATGAAAAGGAGTGAGGATACGTAAGTGATTTCAGTAGTGCTCATGAGGTCTCTTTGATTTTCAAAGTACTCGGCGTTGTCCGGGAGAAAAGTGCTCAATATCTTAGATAGAGCTACCGTACTGATAGGTTTGGAAAATATTTTAACGCCATCTTCGTTCTCCTTTGGACTATTTTGCAGATGAAAAGGAAGGAGGATGCCTAAATGATTTCAGTAGTGCTCAGGAGGCGTCGTTGATTTTGAAAGTACTCTGGGTTGTCCATCGGGAAAAGTGCTCAATGTCTTAGATAGAGCTACTGTCGTGATAGGTTTGGATAATATTTTAACAGCATCTAGCTGAAAAGGATGGGGGAATCCGTAAGAGTGATTTGAGTAGTGCCCAGGAGACCTCTTAGATTTTCAAATTACTTGGCGCTGTCCGGGAGAAAAGTGCTCAATATCTTAGATAGAGCTACTGTAGTGATAAGTTTGAAAACTATTTACACGTCATCTTCGTTCTCCTTTGGACTATTTTGCAGATGAAAAGGAGGGAGAATACCTAAGTGATTTCAGTAGTGCTCAGAAGAACTCTTTGATTTTCAAAGTACTCGGCGTTGTCCGGGATAAAAGTGCTCAATGTCCTAGATAGAGCTACTGTAGTGATAGGTTTAGATAATATTTTAACAGCATCTACGCTGAAAAGGATAGGGGAATCGATAAGAGTTATTTTAGTAGTGCTCATAAGGCCTCCTTTATTTTCAAAGTACTCGGCGTTGTCCGGGAGAAAAGTGCTCAATATCCTAGATGGAAAATATTTTAACACCATCTTCGTTCCAATTTGGACTATTTTGCAGATAAAAAGGAGGGAGGATACCTAAGTGATTTCAGTAGTGCTCAGGAGGCGTTCTCGATTTTGAAAGTACTGGGGCTGCGATAGGAACATATGTAGCATTGCACCGGGGCAGCAATAGGTACGTATGTAGCATTTACACCGGGGCAGCGATAGGTACGTATATAGCATGCATACCGGGGCAGCAATTGGTACTTATATAGTATATGCACCGGGGCGGCAATAGGTACGTATATAGTATGTGCACTGGGGCGACGATAGGTACGTATATAGTCTGCACACCACGGTGGCGATACATACGTATATAGTATGAATACCGGAGCAGAGATAAGTACCTATATAGAAAGCGCAGATAGAGGTGGTACTTTTTATAGAAATATGTCATACTATTGCCCTGGGCAACGTAGGAGAAATGGTGGGGAAGAAGCAGCCTTCCCAAAAGGCAAAATTAAAAAGAAGCGGTGAAATGGGGCGACCAGGGAAGAGAAAGGTAGAAAGATAAATAGACGGCTATAGAGGAGGGGGGAATAGAAGTTTGAATATAAAGATGTTACACACGCGATTTCTCCTCAATTATATGTTTTCATGACCCCGAGCAACGCCGGGTAGCCCCTCTAGTATTAATATAAAAATGTTACCAGGCACAACGAGCCGCGACGCTAAAGAAGCAACGTCGCAACTTTGAAAAGCAGGTAAGCGCGCACTAGCGTTTTTTAATTTATTTTTCTTCCAGTTTGTTGCTTTGTTGACTGTTGGCGTTTGCAATGGTTCAGTTTTCGTGTCTGTTGTGGGAATTCGACCCCTAGCCGTTTTAAAGTTCCAACACTGCGAATTAAAACAATATCATCAAGTCTATTTTTTGCCGACGGTTTGTGGAAGGACACAATTTCATCACGACTATTTTTTGCCGACGATTTGTGGAAGGAAGCAATTTCGTGGAATGTATTTTTTCCGACGGTTTGTGGGAAGAAAACAATTTCATCAAGTCTATTTTTTGCCGACGGTTTGTGGAAGGGAACAATTTTATCAAGTCTGTTTTTTGCCGAGGGTTAGTGGAAAGAAACAAGTTCATCAAGTCTATATTTGGCCGACGGTTTGTGAAAAGAAAACAATTTCATCAAGTCTATTTTTTGCCGACGGTTTATTGAAGGAAACAATTTCAGCAAGTCTGTTTTTTGCCGACGGTTTATTGTGTTAAGTTCGAGGGTCGTGTTCCCCCGATTATAAACGTGTAAAGTTGAATCAAGCAATGTTGCATGCAAAGACGGAGTAATAATTAATAAACAAAATGAAGTAGTTCAAATAACGTTTATTGAACGTGTGTGTACGTGGAATGATGAAGTGTGTGATGTATGCATGTGTGTTGATGGAAAAACAGTTCTTGAAAAGGTATAAGAAGAAATGAGTCCGGCGTAGGAAAAGTCTTTGAAAGCCGTAACACAAAGAAAACGAGTTGAGAAACTCTTACCGTTGTTTGCCCACGTGTGTTGGTAGTTGTTAGACCGATTGAAGAGAAAAGCGTGAGACGAAACGCTAGTGTATTAGCGTCGTTCTGCCGACCAGAGAAAAGAGAGAGAGGGATGGAGCGCTAGTGCCAGCGCACTTCTGCCGATGCTGGTCGGTGAAAAAAGAGAGAGAATTTCCGTTTTGCACCGGCTCTTATAGTCCGAAGGGCAGATAACTCTGGTGTCGCTTTACGGCGCCACCTGTCGGTGAAAAAGCGCCACCTACCGGCAAAACGGTGTAGTTATGTTTTGAAAGGAGGAGGTAACTGCTACAAGGACTCCCCCCCAGATTGAAAAATATTGAAAATATTATTCAATATGTACAGTTGTTAATGAGAAGCATTCTTTGTGGGTATGTCTGTTTTGCTGTTGAAGATTAGAAAAAGTAGTGTGCACGCTACTTGTTTCTGTTTCTGCATCTGTATTGAATGATTGATCGCAAGTGCGTTTGCGGAATTGAGTGTTTGTAACACATGTGAATCTGCGTGTTGTTTGGGTCTGCATCAAGTTTGAGCGCGAGTGAGTTTGCGGTTGAAAAATACTGAGTGCAAGTGAATTTGCACTTGTTGGTGGCGTTGTTCATGTTGATTAGTCTGCGTGATGCGGAGCTGATGAACGAACGTTGAATTGTCAGTGAATGTTTGGTGCTTGGGTCTGCGCGGTTGTTGATTAGTGAGCACAAGTGGGTCTGTGCGGTGTTGATGAGCGAGCACAAGTGAATCTGTGCAGTTGTTGATGAATGAGCACAAGTGAATCTGTGCAGTGTTGATGAGTGAGCACAAGTGAATCTGTGCAGTGTTGATGAATGAGCACAAGTGAGTCTGTGCAGTTGTTGATGAATGAGCACAAGTGAATCTGTGCAGTGTTGATGCGTGAGCACAAGTGAGTCTGTGCAGTGTTGATGAGTGAGCACAAGTGAGTCTGTGCAGTGTTGATGAATGAGCACAAGTGAGTCTGTGCGGTGTTGATGAATGAGCACAAGTGAGTCTGTGCAGGTGTTGATGAATGAGCACAAGTGAGTCTGTGCGGTGTTGATGAATGAGCACAAGTGAGTCTGTGCAGGTGTTGATGTTGTTCATGTTAATTAGTCCGTGTTGTGGAGCTGATGAACAAACATGTAGTTGTTGAGAGTGGTGTACTATGGTCAAAATCAGATGCACAAGTGTCTGCAAGTGAGTTAGCAGGTCTAGGTACAAGTGGGTCTGTACTGGTGTTGGTGCGCGTCGTTCGAGTTGATGTGTCCCCAGTTGATCAACGAACGTCCAGTTGTTGAGTATTTAGTCGTGCTTGTGCAGTTGTACTCATTTTAAACTGGTGTGATTTCTTCCATAGTGTCGTCAGTGATGTCGAGAAATGTTTGATGAATGTCCGGGAAGAGTTGGTTGTTCAAGTTGATGTGTCCTCCTGTTTATCAATGAACGTCCAGTTGTTGAAGAGGGTTGGTAGCCCTTGAAGGGTGATGTTGGTGCTTGCTGAGCCTGACTTTTTACAACCAGTATTAAGTCTTGAGGCTTGGTGATGTTCGACATCGTGTGTTGTTCTGTTTTGTAGTTTTCTTTTATATATATATTTCCAACACGTGGGTAGAAAGGAAAAAGAAAAAAAAAATGGAGCCGTAATTTGTTTCACACACGGAATGACGTTTTTTGTTTTCGTTTTAGTTTGTTTGAATGTTCGTTTCCACGTAGAGAAAGAATGGTGGCTTCTCTTTCCTTTGTTGTTGAAAAGAAAGAAAAAAAAAATTTTTCGTATTTTCTTTTTTGTTTGTTTGAATTTTTATTGCCACGTGATTAAGGAAAAAGATGGCGGCTTCCTTTTTTTTGCTTGTTGTTGAAACAGAAAATAAATTCGTATTTTCTTTTTCTGTTGTTTGAATTTTCATTTCCACGTGGTAAGATGGCGGCATTATTTTGAATTTTTTTATCAACACGTGGCCACGAAAAAAAATGGGCAGCGTGAGCGTTTGTTTTCTTTTTATCTCCACGTGTTCAAAACAAAGGAAGTGGCGTCTTGTAATGGTCCTTTTGTTCGTCAAAAAAGAAAAAAAAAAGGATTGGCAAAAGTTTGTCTTTTTCTTTGTATATAATTTTCCGACACGTGGGTAAAGAAATAGAAGAAAAAATGAAATTGTAATTTGTTTTATACTCGGGGAAGCCGAGAAATGTTTTTTTTTTTTGTTTGGGTATTTCCACGTTGCCAGAAAAAAAATAATGGCGGCTTCTTTTCTTTTGTTTGTTTGTATATTTCTACCACGTGGGTAGAAAAAAAAGGAAAAAGATGGGTGCGTAATTCGTTTCACCACGGAAGAAAAAACGAGAAATGTTTTATTTATTTATTTTTTTTTGTTCTAGTACGAAATTAATTACCTCGCCACATACAACAAAGCTTGGACGTCGGGTCACCAATGTTCGGATCGAGGGGGTCGTGTTCCCCCGATTATAAACGTGTAAAGTTGAATCAAGCAATGTTGCATGCAAAGACGGAGTAATAATTAATAAACAAAATGAAGTAGTTCAAATAACGTTTATTGAACGTGTGTGTACGTGGAATGATGAAGTGTGTGATGTATGCATGTGTGTTGATGGAAAAACAGTTCTTGAAAAGGTATAAGAAGAAATGAGTCCGGCGTAGGAAAAGTCTTTGAAAGCCGTAACACAAAGAAAACGAGTTGAGAAACTCTTACCGTTGTTTGCCCACGTGTGTTGGTAGTTGTTAGACCGATTGAAGAGAAAAGCGTGAGACGAAACGCTAGTGTATTAGCGTCGTTCTGCCGACCAGAGAAAAGAGAGAGAGGGATGGAGCGCTAGTGCCAGCGCACTTCTGCCGATGCTGGTCGGTGAAAAAAGAGAGAGAATTTCCGTTTTGCACCGGCTCTTATAGTCCGAAGGGCAGATAACTCTGGTGTCGCTTTACGGCGCCACCTGTCGGTGAAAAAGCGCCACCTACCGGCAAAACGGTGTAGTTATGTTTTGAAAGGAGGAGGTAACTGCTACAATTGAAAGAAAAAAATTCATCAAGTCTCTTATTTACTGACGGTTTGTCGAAGGAAACAATTTCATCAAGTCTATTGTAGCCAACAGTGTTTGGAAAGAAACAATTTCATCAAGTGTTTTTTTTGCCGACGGTTTGTGGAAGGAAACTATTTGATCAAGTCTATTTTTGCCGACGGTTTGTAGGAATAAAACAATTTCATCAAGTCAATTTTTTGCCGACGGTTTGTGGAATGGAAACAATTTCATCAAGTCTATTTTTTGCCGACTGTTTATGGAAGGATTTAATTTCATCAAGATTATTTTTTGCCTACGATTTATGAAAGGAAACAATTTAAATCAAGTCTATGTTTTACCGACTGTTTTGTGGAAGGAAACAATTTCATCAAGATTATTTTTTACCTACGATTTGTGAAAGGAAACAATTTCATCAAGTCTATTTCTTGCCGACGGTTTGTGGAAAAAAACAATTTCATCAAGTCTATGTTTTGCCGACGGTTTATGGAAGTGTTCGGATCGAGGGTCGTGTTCCCCCGATTACAGACGCGTTCAGTAAATCAAGCAATGTTACATGCAAAGACGGAGTAATAATTAACAAACAAAAATGAAGTAGTTCAAATAACGTTTATTGAACGTGTGTGTACGTGGAATGGTGAAGTGTGTGATGTATGCATGTGTGTCGATGGAAAAACAGTTTTTGAAAAGGTATAAGAAGAAATGAATCCGGCGTAGGAAAAGTCTTTGAAAGCCGCACACAAAGAAAACGAGTTGAGAACTCTTACCGTTGTCTGACCACGTGTTGACGGAAGAAACGTGTGTTGGTAATTGTTTTGCCGAGACCAGTTCAAGAGAAAAGCGTGAGACGAAGCGCTAGTGTATTAGCGTCGTTCTGCCGAGGCCAACTGACCGGAAGAGAAGATTGAAATGGAACGCTAGTGTCAGCGTTGTTCTGTCGAGACTGGTCGGTCGGTGAAGAAGAGATGGATTTTTCGTTTGCAACCGTTTTTATAGTCCGAAGGGCAGATAACTCTGGTGTCGCTTTACAGTGCCACCTGTCGGTGAAAAAGCGACACCTACCGGCAAACCGGTGTAGTTAGGTTTTGAAAGGAGGAAGTAACTGCTACAAGGACTCCCCCCCAGATTGAAAAATATAGAAAATATTATTCAATATGTACAGTTGTAGATGAGAAGCATTCTTTGTGGGTATGTCTGTTTTGCTGTTGAAGATTAGAAAAAGTAGTGTGCACGCTACTTATTTCTGTATCTGTATTGAATGATTGATCGCAAGTGCGTCTGCGGAATTGAGTGTTTGTAACGCATGTGGATCTGCGTGTTGTTTGGGTCTGCATCAAGTTTGAGCGCAAGTGAGTTTGCGGTCGAAAAATGTTGAGTGCAAGTGAATTTGCACTTGTTGGTGGCGTTGTTCATCTTGATTAGTCTGCGTGATGTGGAGCTGATGAACGAACGTTGAATTGTCAGTGTTGTCCGGGAATGTTTGGTGCTTGGGTCTGCGCGGTTGTTGATGAGTGAGCACAAGTGAATCTGTGCGGTATTGATGAGTGAGCACAAGTGAGTCTGTGCAGTTGTTGATGAATGAGCACAAGTGAATCTGTGCAGTTGTTGATGAATGAGCACAAGTGAATCTGTGCAGTTGTTGATGAATGAGCACAAGTGAGTCTGTGCGATGTTGATGAATGAGCACAAGTGAGTCTGTGCGGTGTTGATGAATAAGCACAAGTGGGTCTGTGCAATTGATTGATGAATGAGCACAAGTGAGTTTGTGCAGTTGATGAATGAGCACAAGTGAGTCTGTGCAGTTGATGATGTTGTTCATGTTAATTAGTCCGTGTTGTGGAGCTGATGAACAAACATCTAGTTGTTGAGATTGGTGGTACACTATGGTCAAAATCAGATGCACAAATGTCTGCAAGTGAGTTAGCAGGTCCAGGTACAAGTGGGTCTGTACTGGTGTTGGTGCGTCGTTCGAGTTGATGTGTCCCCCAGTTGATCAACGAACGTCCAGTTGTTGAGTATTTAGTCGTGCTTGTGCAGTTGTACTCATTTTGAACTGGTGTGATTTCTTCCATAGTGTCGTCAGTGATGTCCGGAAATGTTTGGTGCTTGATGAATATCCGGGAAAAATGTGGTTGTTCAAGTTGTGTTGAAGATTGTTGGTAGGCCTTGAAGGGTGATGTTGTTCGTGTTTGTCTGTTTTGTAGTTTTCTTTTCCTTTATATATATATTTCCACCACGTGGGTAGAAAGGAAAATGAAAAGAAAAAAAAGTGGGGTCATAATTTGTTTCACACGAGGAATGACGTTTTTGTTTTCGTTTGTTTGAATGTTAGTTTCCAAGTAGAGAAAGAATGGCGGCTTCTCTTTCCTTTGTTGTTGAAAAGAAAGAAAAAAAAATTCGTATTTTCTTCTTTTTGAATTTTTATTTCCACGTGGTTACGGAAAAAGATGGCAGCTTCCTTTTTTGCTTGTTGTTGAAACAGAAAATGAATTCGTATTTTCCTTCTTTGTTTGAATTTTCATTTCAAGGTGAAAAAGATGGCGGCATTATTTTGAATTTTTTTATCAACACGTGGTCACGAAAAAGATGGGCAGCGTGAGCGTTTGTTTTCTTTTGTTTTCTTTTTATCCCCACGTGTTCAAAACAAAGGAAGTGGCGTCTTGTAAGGTCCTTTTGTTCGTCGAAAAAGAAAAAAAAGGGGATTGGGAAAAGTTTGTCCTTTTCTTTGTATATATTTTTCCGACACGCGGGTGAAGAAAAAGAAGAAGAAAAAATGAAATTGTAACTTGTTTTATACTCGGAGAAAGCCGAGAAATGTTTTTGGTTTTTCTTTGTTTGGGTATTTCCGCGTGGCCAGGAAAAATGGCTTCTTTTTTTTTTTTTTTTTGTTTGTATATTTCTAGCACGTGGGTAGAAAAAAAAAGGAAAAAGATGGATGCGTAATTCGTTTCACCACGAAACAAAAAACGAGAAATGATTTTTTTTTTTTTGTTCTAGTACGAAATTAATTACTCCGCCACATACAACAAAGCTTGCACGTCAGGTCACCAATGTTCGGATCGAGGGTCGTGTTCCCCCGATTACAGACGCGTTCAGTAAATCAAGCAATGTTACATGCAAAGACGGAGTAATAATTAACAAACAAAAATGAAGTAGTTCAAATAACGTTTATTGAACGTGTGTGTACGTGGAATGGTGAAGTGTGTGATGTATGCATGTGTGTCGATGGAAAAACAGTTTTTGAAAAGGTATAAGAAGAAATGAATCCGGCGTAGGAAAAGTCTTTGAAAGCCGCACACAAAGAAAACGAGTTGAGAACTCTTACCGTTGTCTGACCACGTGTTGCCGGAAGAAACGTGTGTTGGTAATTGTCTTGCCGAGACCAGTTCAAGAGAAAAGCGTGAGACGAAGCGCTAGTGTATTAGCGTCGTTCTGCCGAGGCCAATCGACCGGAAGAGAAGATTGAAATGGAACGCTAGTGTCAGCGTTGTTCTGTCGAGACTGGTCGGTCGGTGAAGAAGAGATGGATTTTTCGTTTGCAACCGTTTTTATAGTCCGAAGGGCAGATAACTCTGGTGTCGCTTTACAGTGCCACCTGTCGGTGAAAAAGCGACACCTACCGGCAAACCGGTGTAGTTAGGTTTTGAAAGGAGGAGGTAACTGCTACAGAAGTAAACAATTACATAAAGTTTATTTTTTGCCGACGGTTTGTGGAAGGAAAAAATTTTATCACGTCTCTTTTTTTTGCCGACGGTTTGTAGAAGGATACAATTTTATCACGTCTCTTTTTTTTGCCGACCGTTTGTGGAAGGAAACAATTTCATCAATCCATTTTTAGCCGCGCTTTGTGGAATGAAACAATTTCATCAAGTCTATTGTTTGCCGCGGTTTGTGGAAGAAAACAATTTTATCAAGTCTATTTTTTGCCGCGCTTTGTGGAAGGAACCAATTCCATCTAGTCGATTTTTCGCCGCCATTGTGAAAGGAAACAATTTCATCAAGTCTATTTTATGCCGACGGTTTGTGGAAGGAAATAATTTCATCAATTCTATTTTTGCTGACGGTTTGTGGAAAAAACAATTTCATCAAGTCTATATTTTGCCGACGGTTTGTGGAAAGAAACAATTTCATCAAGTTCAATTTTTTCCGACGGTTTGTGGAAGGAAACAATTTCATCAAGTCTATTTTATGCCTACGGTTTGTGGAAGGTAATAATTTCATCAAGTCTATTTTTGCCGATGGTTTGTGGAAAGAAACAAGTTCATCAAGTATATTTTTGCCGACGGTTTGGGGAAAAAACAATTTCATCAAGTCTATTTTTTGCCAACGGTTTATGAAGGAAACAATTACATAAAGTTTATTTTTTGCCGACGGTTTGTAGAAGGAAAATAATTTCATCAAGTCTCTGTTTTTTGCCGACGGTTTGTGGAAGGAAACAATTACATCAAGTCTATTTTTTGCCGCGATTTGTGGAAGGAAACAATTTCATCAATCTATTTTTAGCCGCGCTTAGTGGAAAGAAACAATTTCATCAAGTCTATTTTTTTGCTGACGGTTTGTGAAAGGAAACAATTTCATCAAGTCTATTTTATGCCGCGCTTTGTGGAAGGAACCAATTTCATCTAGTCGATTTTTGGCCGAGCGTTGGGAAATGGAAACAATTTAATCAAGTCTATTTTATGCCGCGGTTTGTGGAAGTAAACAATTTCATCAAGTCTATTTTTTGCCGCGCTTTGTGGAAGGAACCAATTCCATCTAGTCGATTTTTCGCCGCCATTGTGAAAGGAAACAATTTCATCAAGTCTATTTTATGCCGACGGTTTGTGGAAGGAAATAATTTCATCAAGTCTATTTTATGCCGACGGTTTGTGGAAAGAAACAATTTCATCAAGTTCAATTTCTTTCGACGGTTTGTGGAAGGAAACAATTTCATCAAGTCTATTTTTGCCGACAGTTTGTGGAAGGAAACAATTTCATCAAGTCTATTGTAGCCAACAGTGTTTGGAAAGAAACAATTTAATCAAGTCTATTTTTTTGCTGACGGTTTGTGAAAGGAAGCAATTTAATCAAGTCTATTTTATGCCTACGGTTTGTGGAAGTTAATAATTTCATCAAGTCTATTTTTGCCGATGGTTTGTGGAAAAAAACAAGTTCATCAAGTCTATTTTTTGCCGACGGTTTGGGGAAAAACAATTTCATCAAGTCTATTTTTTGCCGACGGTTTATGAAGGAAACAATTACATGAAGTTTATTTTTTGCCGACGGTTTGTAGAAGGAAAACAATTACATCAAGTCTATTTTTTGCCGCGATTTGTGGAAGGAAACAATTTCATCAATCTATTTTTAGCCGCGCTTAGTGGAAGGAAACAATTTCATCAAGTCTATTTTTTGCCGCGGTTTGTAGAAGGAAACAATTTCATCAAGTCTATTTTTGCCGCGCTTTGTGGAAGGAACCAATTTCATCTAGTCGATTTTTGGCAAAGCGTTGGGAAAGGAAACAATTTAATCAAGTCTATTTTATGCCAACTGTTTGTGGAAGGAAACAATTTAATCAAGTCTATTTTTGCTGACGGTTTGTTAAAGGAAACAATTTCATCAAGTCTATTTTTGCCGACGGTTTGTGGAAAATACAATTTCATCAAGTCTATTTTTTGCCGACGTCTTTTTGAAGGAAACAATTTCATCAAGTCTATTTTTTGCCGACGGTTTGTGGAAGGACACAATTTCATCAAATCTATTTTTTTGCCGACTGTTTGTGGAAAGAAACAATTTAATAGACTGTATTTTTTGACAACGGTTTATTGAAGGACACAATTTCATCAAGTCTATTTTTTTCAATTGTTTTCGGAAGGAAACAATTTCATCAAGTTTTTTTTTGCCGACAGTTTGTGAAAAAAACAAGTCTATTTTTGTGTGACAGTTTGTAAAAGGAAACAATTTCATCAAGTCTATTTTTGTTTGACAGTTTGTTAAAGGAAACAATTTCATCAAGTCTATTTTTGTTTGACAGTTTGTGAAAGGAAACAATTTCATCAAGTCTATTTTTGTGTGACAGTTTGTGAAAGGACACAATTTCATCAAGTCTATTTTTGTTTGACAGTTTGTTAAAGGAAACAATTTCATCAAGTCTATTTTTGTTTGACAGTTTGTGAAAAGAAAACAATTTCATCAAGTCTATTTTTGTGTGACAGTTTGTAGAAGGAAACAATTTCATCAAGTCTATTTTTGTGTGACAGTTTGTGAAAAGAAAACAATTTCATCAAGTCTATTTTTGTGTGACAGTTGTTGAAAGGACACAATTTCATCAAGTCTATTTTTTTGTGACAGTTTGTGAAAGGAAACAATTTCATCAAGTCTATTTTTGTCCGACAGTTTGTGAAAGGAAACAATTTCATCAAGTCTATTTTTGCCGACAGTTTGTGAAAGGAAAAAATTTCATAAAGTCTATTTTTGTGTGACAGTTTGTGAAAGGACACAATTTCATCAAGTCTATTTGTGCCGACAGTTTGTGAAAGGCAAAAAATTCATAAAGTCTATTTTTGTGTGACAGTTTGTGAAATGACACAATTTCATCAAATCTATTTTTTCCGACAATTTGTGAAAGGAAACAATTTCATCAAGTCTATTTTTGTGTTACAGTTTGTGAAAGGAAACAATTTCAGAAAGTCTATTTTTGTGTGAGATTTTGTGAAAGGAAACAATTTCATCAAGTCTATTTTTGTGTGAAAGTTTGTGAAAGGAAACAATTTCATCAAGTCTATTTTTGCCGACCCTTTGTAAAAAGAAAAAAATTCATCAAGTCTATTTTTGTGTGACAGTTTGTGAGATGGCACAATTTCATCAAGTCACTTTTTGTGTGACAGTTTGTGATAGGAAACAATTTCATAAAGTCTATTTTTGTGTGACAGTTTGTGAAAGGAAACACTTTCATCAAGTCTATTTTTGTGTGACAGTTTGTGAAATGAAAAAATTTTATCAAGTCTATTTTTGCCGACAGTTTGTGAAAGGAAACAATTTCATCAAGTCTATTTTTGCCCACAGTTTGTGAAAGGAAACAATTTCATCAAGTCTATTTTTGTGTGACAGTTTGTGAAAGGAAACAATTTCATCAAGTCTATTTTTGCCGACAGTTTGTGAAGGGACACAATTTAATCAAGTCTATTGTTGTGTGACAGTTTGTGAAAGGAAACAATTTCATCAAGTCTATTTTTGCCGACAGTTTGTGAAAGGGAAAAATTTCATCAAGTCTTTTTTTGTGTGACAGTTTGTGAAAGTAAACAATTTCATCAAGTCTATTTTTTTGTGACAGTTTGTGAAAGGAAACAATTTCATCAAGTCTATTTTTGTGTGACAGTTTGTGAAAGTAAACAATTTCATCAAGTCTATTTTTGTGTGACAGTTTATGAAAGGAAAAAATTTCATCAAGTCTATTTTTGTGTGACAGTTTGTGGAAGCAAACAATTTCATCAAGTCTATTTTTGTTTGACAGTTTGTGAAACGAAAACAATTTAATCAAGTCTATTTTTGTGTGACAGTTTGTGAAAAGAAAACAATTTCATCAAGTCTATTTTTGTGTGACAGTTGTTGAAAGGACACAATTTCATCAAGTCTATTTTTGTGTGACAGTTTGTGAAAGGAAACAATTTCATCAAGTCTATTTTTGTGTGACAGTTTGTGAAATGGCGCAATTTCATGAAGTCTATTTTTGTGTGACAGTTTGTAATAGGAAACAATTTCATAAAGTCTATTTTTGTGTGACAGTTTGTGAAAGGACACAATTTCATCAAATCTATTTTTCCAGCAGTTTGTGAAAGGAAACAATTTCATCAAGTCTATTTTTGTGTTACAGTTTGTAAAAGGAAACAATTTCAGTAAGTCAATTTTTGTGTGAGATTTTGTGAAAGGAAACAATTTCATCAAGTCTATTTTTGTGTGACAGTTTGTGAAAGGAAACAATTTCATCAAGTCTATTTTTGCCGACAGTTTGTAAAAAGAAAAAATTTCATCAAGTCTATTTTTGTGTGACAGTTTGTGAGATGGCACAATTTCATCAAGTCACTTTTTGTGTGACAGTTTGTGATAGGAAACAATTTCATAAAGTCTATTTTTGTGTGACAGTTTGTGAAAGGAAACAATTTCATCAAGTCTATTTTTGTGTGACAGTTTGTGAAAGGAAAAAATTTCATCAAGTCTATTTTTGTGTGACAGTTTGTGAAGGGACACACTTTAATCAAGTCTATTGTTGTGTGACAGTTTGTGAAAGAAAACAATTTCATCAAGTCTATTTTTGCCGACAGTTTGTGAAAGGAAAACATTTCATCAAGTCTATTTTTGTGTGACAGTTGTTGAAAGGACACAATTTCATCAAGTCTATTTTTGTGTGACAGTTTGTGAAAGGAAACAATTTCATCAAGTCTATTTTTGTGTGACAGTTTGTGAAATGGCGCAATTTCATGAAGTCTATTTTTGTGTGACAGTTTGTAATAGGAAACAATTTCATAAAGTCTATTTTTGTGTGACAGTTTGTGAAAGGACACAATTTCATCAAATCTATTTTTCCAGCAGTTTGTGAAAGGAAACAATTTCATCAAGTCTATTTTTGTGTTACAGTTTGTAAAAGGAAACAATTTCAGTAAGTCAATTTTTGTGTGAGATTTTGTGAAAGGAAACAATTTCATCAAGTCTATTTTTGTGTGACAGTTTGTGAAAGGAAACAATTTCATCAAGTCTATTTTTGCCGACAGTTTGTAAAAAGAAAAAATTTCATCAAGTCTATTTTTGTGTGACAGTTTGTGAGATGGCACAATTTCATCAAGTCACTTTTTGTGTGACAGTTTGTGATAGGAAACAATTTCATAAAGTCTATTTTTGTGTGACAGTTTGTGAAAGGAAACAATTTCATCAAGTCTATTTTTGTGTGACAGTTTGTGAAAGGAAAAAATTTCATCAAGTCTATTTTTGTGTGACAGTTTGTGAAGGGACACACTTTAATCAAGTCTATTGTTGTGTGACAGTTTGTGAAAGAAAACAATTTCATCAAGTCTATTTTTGCCGACAGTTTGTGAAAGGTAAACATTTCATCAAGTCTATTTTTGTGTGACAGTTTGTGAAAGTAAACAATTTCATCAAGTCTATTTCTGTGTGACAGTTTGTGAAGGAAAACAATTTCATCAAGTCTATTTTTGTGTGACAGTTTGTGAAAGGAAACAATTTCATCAAGTCTATTTTTGTGTGACAGTTTGTGAAAGTAAACAATTTATTCAAGTCTATTTTTTGTGACAGTTTGTGAAAGGAAACAATTTCATCAAGTCTATTTTTGTGTGACAGTTTGTGAAGGGACACAATTTCATCAAGTCTATTTTTGTGTGACAGTTGTTGAAAGGACACAATTTCATCAAGTCTGTTTTTGTGTGACAGTTTGTGAAAGGAAACAATTTCATCAAGTCTATTTTTGTCCGACAGTTTGTGAAAGGAAACAATTTCATCAAGTCAATTTTTTGTGACAGTTTGTGAAATGGCACAATTTCATGAAGTCTATTTTTGTGTGACAGTTTGTAATAGGAAACAATTTGATAAAGTCTATTTTTGTGTGACAGTTTGTGAAAGGACACAATTTCATCAAATCTATTTTTTCCGACAGTTTGTGAAAGGAAACAATTTCATCAAGTCCATTTTTGTGTTACAGTTTGTGAAAGGAAACAATTTCAGTAAGTCTATTTTTGTGTGAGATTTTGTAAAAGGAAACAATCTCATCAAGTCTATTTTTGTGTGACAGTTTGTGAAAGGAAACAATTTCATCAAGTCTATTTTTGCCGACAGTTTGTAAAAAGAAAAAATTTCATCAAGTCTATTTTTGTGTGACAGTTTGTGAGATGGCACAATTTCATCAAGTCTATTTTTGTGTGACAGTTTGTGAAAGGAAACAATTTCATAAAGTCTATTTTTGTGTGACAGTTTGTGAAAGGAAACAATTTCATCAAGTCTATTATTGTGTGACAGTTTGTGAAATGAAACAATTTCATCCAGTCTATTTTTGCCGACAGTTTGTGAAAGGAAACAATTTCATCAAGTCTATTTTTGTGTGACAGTTTGTGAAAGGAAACAATTTCATCAAGTCTATTTTTGTGTGACAGTTTGTGAAATGAAACAATTTCATCAAGTCTATTTTTGCCGACAGTTTGTGAAAGGAAACAATTTCATCAAGTCTATTTTTGTGTTACAGTTTGTGAAAGGAAACAATTTCATCAAGTCTATTTTTGTGTGACAGTTTGTGAAATGAAACAATTTCATCAAGTCTATTTTTGCCGACAGTTTGTGAAAGGAAACAATTTCATCAAGTCTATTTTTGTGTGACAGTTTGTGAAAGGAAACAATTTCATCAAGTCTATTTTTGTGTGACAGTTTGTGAAATGAAACAATTTCATCAAATCTATTTTTTCCGACAGTTTGTGAAAGGAAACAATTTCATCAAGTCCATTTTTGTGTTACAGTTTGTGAAAGGAAACAATTTCAGTAAGTCTATTTTTGTGTGAGATTTTGTAAAAGGAAACAATCTCATCAAGTCTATTTTTGTGTGACAGTTTGTGAAAGGAAACAATTTCATCAAGTCTATTTTTGCCGACAGTTTGTAAAAAGAAAAAATTTCATCAAGTCTATTTTTGTGTGACAGTTTGTGAGATGGCACAATTTCTATCAAGTCTATTTTTGTGTGACAGTTTGTGAAAGAAAACAATTTCATAAAGTCTATTTTTGTGTGACAGTTTGTGAAAGGAAACAATTTCATCAAGTCTATTTTTGTGTGACAGTTTGTGAAATGAAACAATTTCATCAAGTCTATTTTTGCCGACAGTTTGTGAAAGGAAACAATTTCATCAAGTCTATTTTTGCCCACAGTTTGTGAAAGGAAACAATTTCATCAAGTCTATTTTTGTGTGACAGTTTGTGAAATGGCGCAATTTCATGAAGTCTATTTTTGTGTGACAGTTTGTAATAGGAAACAATTTCATAAAGTCTATTTTTGTGTGACAGTTTGTGAAAGGACACAATTTCATCAAATCTATTTTTCCGACAGTTTGTGAAAGGAAACAATTTCATCAAGTCTATTTTTGTGTTACAGTTTGTAAAAGGAAACAATTTCATTAAGTCAATTTTTGTGTGAGATTTTGTGAAAGGAAACAATTTCATCAAGTCTATTTTTGTGTGACAGTTTGTGAAAGGAAACAATTTCATCAAGTCTATTTTTGCCGACAGTTTGTAAAAAGAAAAAATTTCATCAAGTCTATTTTTGTGTGACAGTTTGTGAGATGGCACAATTTTATCAAGTCACTTTTTGTGTGACAGTTTGTGAAAGGAAACAATTTCATCAAGTCTATTTTTGTGTGACAGTTTGTGAAAGGAAACAATTTCATCAAGTCTATTTTTGCCGACAGTTTGTGAAGGGACACAATTTAATCAAGTCTATTGTTGTGTGACAGTTTGTGAAAGAAAACAATTTCATCAAGTCTATTTTTGCCGACAGTTTGTGAAAGGAAAAAATTTCATCAAGTCTATTTTTGTGTGACAGTTTGTGAAAGTAAACAATTTCATCAAGTCTATTTCTGTGTGACAGTTTGTGAAGGAAAACAATTTCATCAAGTCTATTTTTGTGTGACAGTTTGTGAAAGGAAACAATTTCAGTAAGTCTATTTTTGTGTGAGATTTTGTAAAAGGAAACAATCTCATCAAGTCTATTTTTGTGTGACAGTTTGTGAAAGGAAACAATTTCATCAAGTCTATTTTTGCCGACAGTTTGTAAAAAGAAAAAATTTCATCAAGTCTATTTTTGTGTGACAGTTTGTGAGATGGCACAATTTCTATCAAGTCTATTTTTGTGTGACAGTTTGTGAAAGAAAACAATTTCATAAAGTCTATTTTTGTGTGACAGTTTGTGAAAGGAAACAATTTCATCAAGTCTATTTTTGTGTGACAGTTTGTGAAATGAAACAATTTCATCAAGTCTATTTTTGCCGACAGTTTGTGAAAGGAAACAATTTAATCAAGTCTATTTTTGCCCACAGTTTGTGAAAGGAAACAATTTCATCAAGTCTATTTTTGTGTGACAGTTTGTGAAATGGCGCAATTTCATGAAGTCTATTTTTGTGTGACAGTTTGTAATAGGAAACAATTTCATAAAGTCTATTTTTGTGTGACAGTTTGTGAAAGGACACAATTTCATCAAATCTATTTTTCCGACAGTTTGTGAAAGGAAACAATTTCATCAAGTCTATTTTTGTGTTACAGTTTGTAAAAGGAAACAATTTCAGTAAGTCAATTTTTGTGTGAGATTTTGTGAAAGGAAACGATTTCATCAAGTCTATTTTTGTGTGACAGTTTGTGAAAGGAAACAATTTCATCAAGTCTATTTTTGCCGACAGTTTGTAAAAAGAAAAAATTTCATCAAGTCTATTTTTGTGTGACAGTTTGTGAGATGGCACAATTTCATCAAGTCACTTTTTGTGTGACAGTTTGTGAAAGGAAACAATTTCATCAAGTCTATTTTTGTGTGACAGTTTGTGAAAGGAAACAATTTCATCAAGTCTATTTTTGCCGACAGTTTGTGAAGGGACACAATTTAATCAAGTCTATTGTTGTGTGACAGTTTGTGAAAGGAAACAATTTCATCAAGTCAATTTTTTGTGACAGTTTGTGAAATGGCACAATTTCATGAAGTCTATTTTTGTGTGACAGTTTTTAATAGGAAACAATTTGATAAAGTCTATTTTTGTGTGACAGTTTGTGAAAGGACACAATTTCATCAAATCTATTTTTTCCGACAGTTTGTGAAAGGAAACAATTTCATCAAGTCCATTTTTGTGTTACAGTTTGTGAAAGGAAACAATTTCAGTAAGTCTATTTTTGTGTGACATTTTGTAAAAGGAAACAATCTCATCAAGTCTATTTTTGTGTGACAGTTTGTGAAAGGAAACAATTTCATCAAGTCTATTTTTGCCAACAGTTTGTAAAAAGAAAAAATTTCATCAAGTCTATTTTTGTGTGACAGTTTGTGAGATGGCACAATTTCATCAAGTCTATTTTTGTGTGACAGTTTGTGAAAGGAAACAATTTCATAAAGTCTATTTTTGTGTGACAGTTTGTGAAAGGAAACAATTTCATCAAGTCTATTTTTGTGTGACAGTTTGTGAAATGAAACAATTTTATCAAGTCTATTTTTGCCGACAGTTTGTGAAAGGAAACAATTTCATCAAGTCTATTTTTGTGTGACAGTTTGTGAAAGGAAACAATTTCATCAAGTCTATTTTTGTGTGACAGTTTGTGAAATGAAACAATTTCATCAAGTCTATTTTTGCCGACAGTTTGTGAAAGGAAACAATTTCATCAAGTCTATTTTTGTGTTACAGTTTGTGAAAGGAAACAATTTCATCAAGTCTATTTTTGTGTGACAGTTTGTGAAATGAAACAATTTCATCAAGTCTATTTTTGCCGACAGTTTGTGAAAGGAAACAATTTCATCAAGTCTATTTTTGTGTGACAGTTTGTGAAAGGAAACAATTTCATCAAGTCTATTTTTGTGTGACAGTTTGTGAAATGAAACAATTTCATCAAATCTATTTTTTTCGACAGTTTGTGAAAGGAAACAATTTCATCAACTCCATTTTTGTGTTACAGTTTGTGAAAGGAAACAATTTAAGTAAGTCTATTTTTGTGTGAGATTTTGTAAAAGGAAACAATCTCATCAAGTCTATTTTTGTGTGACAGTTTGTGAAAGGAAACAATTTCATCAAGTCTATTTTTGCCGACAGTTTGTAAAAAGAAAAAATTTCATCAAGTCTATTTTTGTGTGACAGTTTGTGAGATGGCACAATTTCTATCAAGTCTATTTTTGTGTGACAGTTTGTGAAAGAAAACAATTTCATCAAGTCTATTTTTGTGTGACAGTTTGTGAAAGGAAACAATTTCATCAAGTCTATTTTTGTATGACAGTTTGTGAAATGAAACAATTTCATCAAGTCTATTTTTGCCGACAGTTTGTGAAAGGAAACAATTTCATCAAGTCTATTTTTGCCCACAGTTTGTGAAAGGAAACAATTTCATCAAGTCTATTTTTGTGTGACAGTTTGTGAAATGGCGCAATTTCATGAAGTCTATTTTTGTGTGACAGTTTGTAATAGGAAACAATTTCATAAAGTCTATTTTTGTGTGACAGTTTGTGAAAGGACACAATTTCATCAAATCTATTTTTCCGACAGTTTGTGAAAGGAAACAATTTCATCAAGTCTATTTTTGTGTTACAGTTTGTAAAAGGAAACAATTTCAGTAAGTCAATTTTTGTGTGAGATTTTGTGAAAGGAAACAATTTCATCAAGTCTATTTTTGTGTGAGAGTTTGTGAAAGGAAACAATTTCATCAAGTCTATTTTTGCCGACAGTTTGTAAAAAGAAAAAATTTCATCAAGTCTATTTTTGTGTGACAGTTTGTGAGATGGCACAATTTCATCAAGTCACTTTTTGTGTGACAGTTTGTGAAAGGAAACAATTTCATCAAGTCTATTTTTGCCGACAGTTTGTGAAGGGACACAATTTAATCAAGTCTATTGTTGTGTGACAGTTTGTGAAAGAAAACAATTTCATCAAGTCTATTTTTGCCGACAGTTTGTGAAAGGAAAAAATTTCATCAAGTCTATTTTTGTGTGACAGTTTGTGAAAGTAAACAATTTCATCAAGTCTATTTCTGTGTGACAGTTTGTGAAGGAAAACAATTTCATCAAGTCTATTTTTGTGTGACAGTTTGTGAAAGGAAACAATTTCAGTAAGTCTATTTTTGTGTGAGATTTTGTAAAAGGAAACAATCTCATCAAGTCTATTTTTGTGTGACAGTTTGTGAAAGGAAACAATTTCATCAAGTCTATTTTTGCCGACAGTTTGTAAAAAGAAAAAATTTCATCAAGTCTATTTTTGTGTGACAGTTTGTGAGATGGCACAATTTCTATCAAGTCTATTTTTGTGTGACAGTTTGTGAAAGAAAACAATTTCATAAAGTCTATTTTTGTGTGACAGTTTGTGAAAGGAAACAATTTCATCAAGTCTATTTTTGTGTGACAGTTTGTGAAATGAAACAATTTCATCAAGTCTATTTTTGCCGACAGTTTGTGAAAGGAAACAATTTCATCAAGTCTATTTTTGCCCACAGTTTGTGAAAGGAAACAATTTCATCAAGTCTATTTTTGTGTGACAGTTTGTGAAATGGCGCAATTTCATGAAGTCTATTTTTGTGTGACAGTTTGTAATAGGAAACAATTTCATAAAGTCTATTTTTGTGTGACAGTTTGTGAAAGGACACAATTTCATCAAATCTATTTTTCCGACAGTTTGTGAAAGGAAACAATTTCATCAAGTCTATTTTTGTGTTACAGTTTGTAAAAGGATACAATTTCAGTAAGTCAATTTTTGTGTGAGATTTTGTGAAAGGAAACAATTTCATCAAGTCTATTTTTGTGTGACAGTTTGTGAAAGGAAACAATTTCATCAAGTCTATTTTTGCCGACAGTTTGTAAAAAGAAAAAATTTCATCAAGTCTATTTTTGTGTGACAGTTTGTGAGATGGCACAATTTCATCAAGTCACTTTTTGTGTGACAGTTTGTGAAAGGAAACAATTTCATCAAGTCTATTTTTGTGTGACAGTTTGTGAAAGGAAACAATTTCATCAAGTCTATTTTTGCCGACAGTTTGTGAAGGGACACAATTTAATCAAGTCTATTGTTGTCTGACAGTTTGTGAAAGAAAACAATTTCATCAAGTCTATTTTTGCCGACAGTTTGTGAAAGGAAAAAATTTCATCAAGTCTATTTTTGTGTGACAGTTTGTGAAAGTAAACAATTTCATCAAGTCTATTTCTGTGTGACAGTTTGTGAAGGAAAACAATTTCATCAAGTCTATTTTTGTGTGACAGTTTGTGAAAGGAAACAATTTCATCAAGTCTATTTTTGTGTGACAGTTTGTGAAAGGAAAAAATTTCATCAAGTCTATTTTTGTGTGACAGTTTGTGAAAGTAAACAATTTATTCAAGTCTATTTTTTGTGACAGTTTGTGAAAGGAAACAATTTCATCAAGTCTATTTTTGTGTGAAAGTTTGTGAAAGGACACAATTTCATCAAGTCTATTTTTGTGTGACAGTTGTTGAAAGGACACAATTTCATCAAGTCTGTTTTTGTGTGACAGTTTGTGAAAGGAAACAATTTCATCAAGTCTATTTTTGTCCGACAGTTTATGAAAGGAAACAATTTAATCAAGTCAATTTTTTGTGACAGTTTGTGAAATGGCACAATTTCATGAAGTCTATTTTTGTGTAACAGTTTGTAATAGGAAACAATTTGATAAAGTCTATTTTTGTGTGACAGTTTGTGAAAGGACACAATTTCATCAAATCTATTTATTCCGATAGTTTGTGAAAGGAAACAATTTCATCAAGTCCATTTTTGTGTTACAGTTTGTGAAAGGAAACAATTTCAGTAAGTCTATTTTTGTGTGAGATTTTGTAAAAGGAAACAATCTCATCAAGTCTATTTTTGTGTGACAGTTGTGAAAGGAAACAATTTCATCAAGTCTATTTTTGCCGACAGTTTGTAAAAAGAAAAAATTTCATCAAGTCTATTTTTGTGTGACAGTTTGTGAGATGGCACAATTTCATCAAGTCTATTTTTGTGTGACAGTTTGTGATAGGAAACAATTTCATAAAGTCTATTTTTGTGTGAGATTTTGTGAAAGGAAACAATTTCATCAAGTCTATTTTTGTGTGAAAGTTTGTGAAAGGAAACAATTTCATCAAGTCTATTTTTGCCGACCCTTTGTAAAAAGAAAAAAATTCATCAAGTCTATTTTTGTGTGACAGTTTGTGAGATGGCACAATTTCATCAAGTCACTTTTTGTGTGACAGTTTGTGATAGGAAACAATTTCATAAAGTCTATTTTTGTGTGACAGTTTGTGAAAGGAAACAATTTCATCAAGTCTATTTTTGTGTGACAGTTTGTGAAATGAAAAAATTTTATCAAGTCTATTTTTGCCGACAGTTTGTGAAAGGAAACAATTTCATCAAGTCTATTTTTGCCCACAGTTTGTGAAAGGAAACAATTTCATCAAGTCTATTTTTGTGTGACAGTTTGTGAAAGGAAACAATTTCATCAAGTCTATTTTTGCCGACAGTTTGTGAAGGGACACAATTTAATCAAGTCTATTGTTGTGTGACAGTTTGTGAAAGGAAACAATTTCATCAAGTCTATTTTTGCCGACAGTTTGTGAAAGGGAAAAATTTCATCAAGTCTTTTTTTGTGTGACAGTTTGTGAAAGTAAACAATTTCATCAAGTCTATTTTTTTGTGACAGTTTGTGAAAGGAAACAATTTCATCAAGTCTATTTTTGTGTGACAGTTTGTGAAAGTAAACAATTTCATCAAGTCTATTTTTGTGTGACAGTTTGTGAAAGGAAAAAATTTCATCAAGTCTATTTTTGTGTGACAGTTTGTGGAAGCAAACAATTTCATCAAGTCTATTTTTGTTTGACAGTTTGTGAAACGAAAACAATTTAATCAAGTCTATTTTTGTGTGACAGTTTGTGAAAAGAAAACAATTTCATCAAGTCTATTTTTGTGTGACAGTTGTTGAAAGGACACAATTTCATCAAGTCTATTTTTGTGTGACAGTTTGTGAAAGGAAACAATTTCATCAAGTCTATTTTTGTGTGACAGTTTGTGAAATGGCGCAATTTCATGAAGTCTATTTTTGTGTGACAGTTTGTAATAGGAAACAATTTCATAAAGTCTATTTTTGTGTGACAGTTTGTGAAAGGACACAATTTCATCAAATCTATTTTTCCAGCAGTTTGTGAAAGGAAACAATTTCATCAAGTCTATTTTTGTGTTACAGTTTGTAAAAGGAAACAATTTCAGTAAGTCAATTTTTGTGTGAGATTTTGTGAAAGGAAACAATTTCATCAAGTCTATTTTTGTGTGACAGTTTGTGAAAGGAAACAATTTCATCAAGTCTATTTTTGCCGACAGTTTGTAAAAAGAAAAAATTTCATCAAGTCTATTTTTGTGTGACAGTTTGTGAGATGGCACAATTTCATCAAGTCACTTTTTGTGTGACAGTTTGTGATAGGAAACAATTTCATAAAGTCTATTTTTGTGTGACAGTTTGTGAAAGGAAACAATTTCATCAAGTCTATTTTTGTGTGACAGTTTGTGAAAGGAAAAAATTTCATCAAGTCTATTTTTGTGTGACAGTTTGTGAAGGGACACACTTGAATCAAGTCTATTGTTGTGTGACAGTTTGTGAAAGAAAACAATTTCATCAAGTCTATTTTTGCCGACAGTTTGTGAAAGGAAAACATTTCATCAAGTCTATTTTTGTGTGACAGTTTGTGAAAGTAAACAATTTCATCAAGTCTATTTCTGTGTGACAGTTTGTGAAGGAAAACAATTTCATCAAGTCTATTTTTGTGTGACAGTTTGTGAAAGGAAACAATTTCATCAAGTCTATTTTTGTGTGACAGTTTGTGAAAGGAAAAAATTTCATCAAGTCTATTTTTGTGTGACAGTTTGTGAAAGTAAACAATTTATTCAAGTCTATTTTTTGTGACAGTTTGTGAAAGGAAACAATTTCATCAAGTCTATTTTTGTGTGACAGTTTGTGAAGGGACACAATTTCATCAAGTCTATTTTTGTGTGACAGTTGTTGAAAGGACACAATTTCATCAAGTCTGTTTTTGTGTGACAGTTTGTGAAAGGAAACAATTTCATCAAGTCTATTTTTGTCCGACAGTTTGTGAAAGGAAACAATTTCATCAAGTCAATTTTTTGTGACAGTTTGTGAAATGGCACAATTTCATGAAGTCTATTTTTGTGTGACAGTTTGTAATAGGAAACAATTTGATAAAGTCTATTTTTGTGTGACAGTTTGTGAAAGGACACAATTTCATCAAATCTATTTTTTCCGACAGTTTGTGAAAGGAAACAATTTCATCAAGTCCATTTTTGTGTTACAGTTTGTGAAAGGAAACAATTTCAGTAAGTCTATTTTTGTGTGAGATTTTGTAAAAGGAAACAATCTCATCAAGTCTATTTTTGTGTGACAGTTTGTGAAAGGAAACAATTTCATCAAGTCTATTTTTGCCGACAGTTTGTAAAAAGAAAAAATTTCATCAAGTCTATTTTTGTGTGACAGTTTGTGAGATGGCACAATTTCATCAAGTCTATTTTTGTGTGACAGTTTGTGAAAGGAAACAATTTCATAAAGTCTATTTTTGTGTGACAGTTTGTGAAAGGAAACAATTTCATCAAGTCTATTATTGTGTGACAGTTTGTGAAATGAAACAATTTCATCCAGTCTATTTTTGCCGACAGTTTGTGAAAGGAAACAATTTCATCAAGTCTATTTTTGTGTGACAGTTTGTGAAAGGAAACAATTTCATCAAGTCTATTTTTGTGTGACAGTTTGTGAAATGAAACAATTTCATCAAGTCTATTTTTGCCGACAGTTTGTGAAAGGAAACAATTTCATCAAGTCTATTTTTGTGTTACAGTTTGTGAAAGGAAACAATTTCATCAAGTCTATTTTTGTGTGACAGTTTGTGAAATGAAACAATTTCATCAAGTCTATTTTTGCCGACAGTTTGTGAAAGGAAACAATTTCATCAAGTCTATTTTTGTGTGACAGTTTGTGAAAGGAAACAATTTCATCAAGTCTATTTTTGTGTGACAGTTTGTGAAATGAAACAATTTCATCAAATCTATTTTTTCCGACAGTTTGTGAAAGGAAACAATTTCATCAAGTCCATTTTTGTGTTACAGTTTGTGAAAGGAAACAATTTCAGTAAGTCTATTTTCGTGTGAGATTTTGTAAAAGGAAACAATCTCATCAAGTCTATTTTTGTGTGACAGTTGTGAAAGGAAACAATTTCATCAAGTCTATTTTTGCCGACAGTTTGTAAAAAGAAAAAATTTCATCAAGTCTATTTTTGTGTGACAGTTTGTGAGATGGCACAATTTCATCAAGTCTATTTTTGTGTGACAGTTTGTGATAGGAAACAATTTCATAAAGTCTATTTTTGTGTGAGATTTTGTGAAAGGAAACAATTTCATCAAGTCTATTTTTGTGTGATAGTTTGTGAAAGGAAACAATTTCATCAAGTCTATTTTTGCCGACCCTTTGTAAAAAGAAAAAAATTCATCAAGTCTATTTTTGTGTGACAGTTTGTGAGATGGCACAATTTCATCAAGTCACTTTTTGTGTGACAGTTTGTGATAGGAAACAATTTCATAAAGTCTATTTTTGTGTGACAGTTTGTGAAAGGAAACAATTTCATCAAGTCTATTTTTGTGTGACAGTTTGTGAAATGAAAAAATTTTATCAAGTCTATTTTTGCCGACAGTTTGTGAAAGGAAACAATTTCATCAAGTCTATTTTTGCCCACAGTTTGTGAAAGGAAACAATTTCATCAAGTCTATTTTTGTGTGACAGTTTGTGAAAGGAAACAATTTCATCAAGTCTATTTTTGCCGACAGTTTGTGAAGGGACACAATTTAATCAAGTCTATTGTTGTGTGACAGTTTGTGAAAGGAAACAATTTCATCAAGTCTATTTTTGCCGACAGTTTGTGAAAGGGAAAAATTTCATCAAGTCTTTTTTTGTGTGACAGTTTGTGAAAGTAAACAATTTCATCAAGTCTATTTTTTTGTGACAGTTTGTGAAAGGAAACAATTTCATCAAGTCTATTTTTGTGTGACAGTTTGTGAAAGTACACAATTTCATCAAGTCTATTTTTGTGTGACAGTTTGTGAAAGGAAAAAATTTCATCAAGTCTATTTTTGTGTGACAGTTTGTGGAAGCAAACAATTTCATCAAGTCTATTTTTGTTTGACAGTTTGTGAAACGAAAACAATTTAATCAAGTCTATTTTTGTGTGACAGTTTGTGAAAAGAAAACAATTTCATCAAGTCTATTTTTGTGTGACAGTTGTTGAAAGGACACAATTTCATCAAGTCTATTTTTGTGTGACAGTTTGTGAAAGGAAACAATTTCATCAAGTCTATTTTTGTGTGACAGTTTGTGAAATGGCGCAATTTCATGAAGTCTATTTTTGTGTGACAGTTTGTAATAGGAAACAATTTCATAAAGTCTATTTTTGTGTGACAGTTAGTGAAAGGACACAATTTCATCAAATCTATTTTTCCAGCAGTTTGTGAAAGGAAACAATTTCATCAAGTCTATTTTTGTGTTACAGTTTGTAAAAGGAAACAATTTCAGTAAGTCAATTTTTGTGTGAGATTTTGTGAAAGGAAACAATTTCATCAAGTCTATTTTTGTGTGACAGTTTGTGAAAGGAAACAATTTCATCAAGTCTATTTTTGCCGACAGTTTGTAAAAAGAAAAAATTTCATCAAGTCTATTTTTGTGTGACAGTTTGTGAGATGGCACAATTTCATCAAGTCACTTTTTGTGTGACAGTTTGTGATAGGAAACAATTTCATAAAGTCTATTTTTGTGTGACAGTTTGTGAAAGGAAACAATTTCATCAAGTCTATTTTTGTGTGACAGTTTGTGAAAGGAAAAAATTTCATCAAGTCTATTTTTGTGTGACAGTTTGTGAAGGGACACACTTTAATCAAGTCTATTGTTGTGTGACAGTTTGTGAAAGAAAACAATTTCATCAAGTCTATTTTTGCCGACAGTTTGTGAAAGGAAAACATTTCATCAAGTCTATTTTTGTGTGACAGTTTGTGAAAGTAAACAATTTCATCAAGTCTATTTCTGTGTGACAGTTTGTGAAGGAAAACAATTTCATCAAGTCTATTTTTGTGTGACAGTTTGTGAAAGGAAACAATTTCATCAAGTCTATTTTTGTGTGACAGTTTGTGAAAGGGAAAAATTTCATCAAGTCTATTTTTGTGTGACAGTTTGTGAAAGTAAACAATTTATTCAAGTCTATTTTTTGTGACAGTTTGTGAAAGGAAACAATTTCATCAAGTCTATTTTTGTGTGACAGTTTGTGAAGGGACACAATTTCATCAAGTCTATTTTTGTGTGACAGTTGTTGAAAGGACACAATTTCATCAAGTCTGTTTTTGTGTGACAGTTTGTGAAAGGAAACAATTTCATCAAGTCTATTTTTGTCCGACAGTTTGTGAAAGGAAACAATTTCATCAAGTCAATTTTTTGTGACAGTTTGTGAAATGGCACAATTTCATGAAGTCTATTTTTGTGTGACAGTTTGTAATAGGAAACAATTTGATAAAGTCTATTTTTGTGTGACAGTTTGTGAAAGGACACAATTTCATCAAATCTATTTTTTCCGACAGTTTGTGAAAGGAAACAATTTCATCAAGTCCATTTTTGTGTTACAGTTTGTGAAAAGAAAACAATTTCAGTAAGTCTATTTTTGTGTGAGATTTTGTAAAAGGAAACAATCTCATCAAGTCTATTTTTGTGTGACAGTTTGTGAAAGGAAACAATTTCATCAAGTCTATTTTTGCCGACAGTTTGTAAAAAGAAAAAATTTCATCAAGTCTATTTTTGTGTGACAGTTTGTGAGATGGCACAATTTCATCAAGTCTATTTTTGTGTGACAGTTTGTGAAAGGAAACAATTTCATAAAGTCTATTTTTGTGTGACAGTTTGTGAAAGGAAACAATTTCATCAAGTCTATTATTGTGTGACAGTTTGTGAAATGAAACAATTTCATCAAGTCTATTTTTGCCGACAGTTTGTGAAAGGAAACAATTTCATCAAGTCTATTTTTGTGTGACAGTTTGTGAAAGGAAACAATTTCATCAAGTCTATTTTTGTGTGACAGTTTGTGAAATGAAACAATTTCATCAAGTCTATTTTTGCCGACAGTTTGTGAAAGGAAACAATTTCATCAAGTCTATTTTTGCCCACAGTTTGTGAAAGGAAACAATTTCATCAAGTCTATTTTTGTGTGACAGTTTGTGAAATGGCGCAATTTCATGAAGTCTATTTTTGTGTGACAGTTTGTAATAGGAAACAATTTCATAAAGTCTATTTTTGTGTGACAGTTTGTGAAAGGACACAATTTCATCAAATCTATTTTTCCGACAGTTTGTGAAAGGAAACAATTTCATCAAGTCTATTTTTGTGTTACAGTTTGTAAAAGGAAACAATTTCATTAAGTCAATTTTTGTGTGAGATTTTGTGAAAGGAAACAATTTCATCAAGTCTATTTTTGTGTGACAGTTTGTGAAAGGAAACAATTTCATCAAGTCTATTTTTGCCGACAGTTTGTAAAAAGAAAAAATTTCATCAAGTCTATTTTTGTGTGACAGTTTGTGAGATGGCACAATTTTATCAAGTCACTTTTTGTGTGACAGTTTGTGAAAGGAAACAATTTCATCAAGTCTATTTTTGTGTGACAGTTTGTGAAAGGAAACAATTTCATCAAGTCTATTTTTGCCGACAGTTTGTGAAGGGACACAATTTAATCAAGTCTATTGTTGTGTGACAGTTTGTGAAAGAAAACAATTTCATCAAGTCTATTTTTGCCGACAGTTTGTGAAAGGAAAAAATTTCATCAAGTCTATTTTTGTGTGACAGTTTGTGAAAGTAAACAATTTCATCAAGTCTATTTCTGTGTGACAGTTTGTGAAGGAAAACAATTTCATCAAGTCTATTTTTGTGTGACAGTTTGTGAAAGGAAACAATTTCAGTAAGTCTATTTTTGTGTGAGATTTTGTAAAAGGAAACAATCTCATCAAGTCTATTTTTGTGTGACAGTTTGTGAAAGGAAACAATTTCATCAAGTCTATTTTTGCCGACAGTTTGTAAAAAGAAAAAATTTCATCAAGTCTATTTTTGTGTGACAGTTTGTGAGATGGCACAATTTCTATCAAGTCTATTTTTGTGTGACAGTTTGTGAAAGAAAACAATTTCATAAAGTCTATTTTTGTGTGACAGTTTGTGAAAGGAAACAATTTCATCAAGTCTATTTTTGTGTGACAGTTTGTGAAATGAAACAATTTCATCAAGTCTATTTTTGCCGACAGTTTGTGAAAGGAAACAATTTCATCAAGTCTATTTTTGCCCACAGTTTGTGAAAGGAAACAATTTCATCAAGTCTATTTTTGTGTGACAGTTTGTGAAATGGCGCAATTTCATGAAGTCTATTTTTGTGTGACAGTTTGTAATAGGAAACAATTTCATAAAGTCTATTTTTGTGTGACAGTTTGTGAAAGGACACAATTTCATCAAATCTATTTTTCCGACAGTTTGTGAAAGGAAACAATTTCATCAAGTCTATTTTTGTGTTACAGTTTGTAAAAGGAAACAATTTCAGTAAGTCAATTTTTGTGTGAGATTTTGTGAAAGGAAACGATTTCATCAAGTCTATTTTTGTGTGACAGTTTGTGAAAGGAAACAATTTCATCAAGTCTATTTTTGCCGACAGTTTGTAAAAAGAAAAAATTTCATCAAGTCTATTTTTGTGTGACAGTTTGTGAGATGGCACAATTTCATCAAGTCACTTTTTGTGTGACAGTTTGTGAAATGAAACAATTTCATCAAGTCTATTTTTGTGTGACAGTTTGTGAAAGGAAACAATTTCATCAAGTCTATTTTTGCCGACAGTTTGTGAAGGGACACAATTTAATCAAGTCTATTGTTGTGTGACAGTTTGTGAAAGGAAACAATTTCATCAAGTCAATTTTTTGTGACAGTTTGTGAAATGGCACAATTTCATGAAGTCTATTTTTGTGTGACAGTTTTTAATAGGAAACAATTTGATAAAGTCTATTTTTGTGTGACAGTTTGTGAAAGGACACAATTTCATCAAATCTATTTTTTCCGACAGTTTGTGAAAGGAAACAATTTCATCAAGTCCATTTTTGTGTTACAGTTTGTGAAAGGAAACAATTTCAGTAAGTCTATTTTTGTGTGAGATTTTGTAAAAGGAAACAATCTCATCAAGTCTATTTTTGTGTGACAGTTTGTGAAAGGAAACAATTTCATCAAGTCTATTTTTGCCAACAGTTTGTAAAAAGAAAAAATTTCATCAAGTCTATTTTTGTGTGACAGTTTGTGAGATGGCACAATTTCATCAAGTCTATTTTTGTGTGACAGTTTGTGAAAGGAAACAATTTCATAAAGTCTATTTTTGTGTGACAGTTTGTGAAAGGAAACAATTTCATCAAGTCTATTTTTGTGTGACAGTTTGTGAAATGAAACAATTTCATCAAGTCTATTTTTGCCGACAGTTTGTGAAAGGAAACAATTTCATCAAGTCTATTTTTGTGTGACAGTTTGTGAAAGGAAACAATTTCATCAAGTCTATTTTTGTGTGACAGTTTGTGAAATGAAACAATTTCATCAAGTCTATTTTTGCCGACAGTTTGTGAAAGGAAACAATTTCATCAAGTCTATTTTTGTGTTACAGTTTGTGAAAGGAAACAATTTCATCAAGTCTATTTTTGTGTGACAGTTTGTGAAATGAAACAATTTCATCAAGTCTATTTTTGCCGACAGTTTGTGAAAGGAAACAATTTCATCAAGTCTATTTTTGTGTGACAGTTTGTGAAAGGAAACAATTTCATCAAGTCTATTTTTGTGTGACAGTTTGTGAAATGAAACAATTTCATCAAATCTATTTTTTCCGACAGTTTGTGAAAGGAAACAATTTCATCAACTCCATTTTTGTGTTACAGTTTGTGAAAGGAAACAATTTCAGTAAGTCTATTTTTGTGTGAGATTTTGTAAAAGGAAACAATCTCATCAAATCTATTTTTGTGTGACAGTTTGTGAAAGGAAACAATTTCATCAAGTCTATTTTTGCCGACAGTTTGTAAAAAGAAAAAATTTCATCAAGTCTATTTTTGTGTGTCAGTTTGTGAGATGGCACAATTTCTATCAAGTCTATTTTTGTGTGACAGTTTGTGAAAGAAAACAATTTCATCAAGTCTATTTTTGTGTGACAGTTTGTGAAAGGAAACAATTTCATCAAGTCTATTTTTGTATGACAGTTTGTGAAATGAAACAATTTCATCAAGTCTATTTTTGCCGACAGTTTGTGAAAGGAAACAATTTCATCAAGTCTATTTTTGCCCACAGTTTGTGAAAGGAAACAATTTCATCAAGTCTATTTTTGTGTGACAGTTTGTGAAATGGCGCAATTTCATGAAGTCTATTTTTGTGTGACAGTTTGTAATAGGAAACAATTTCATAAAGTCTATTTTTGTGTGACAGTTTGTGAAAGGACACAATTTCATCAAATCTATTTTTCCGACAGTTTGTGAAAGGAAACAATTTCATCAAGTCTATTTTTGTGTTACAGTTTGTAAAAGGAAACAATTTCAGTAAGTCAATTTTTGTGTGAGATTTTGTGAAAGGAAACAATTTCATCAAGTCTATTTTTGTGTGAGAGTTTGTGAAAGGAAACAATTTCATCAAGTCTATTTTTGCCGACAGTTTGTAAAAAGAAAAAATTTCATCAAGTCTATTTTTGTGTGACAGTTTGTGAGATGGCACAATTTCATCAAGTCACTTTTTGTGTGACAGTTTGTGAAAGGAAACAATTTCATCAAGTCTATTTTTGCCGACAGTTTGTGAAGGGACACAATTTAATCAAGTCTATTGTTGTGTGACAGTTTGTGAAAGAAAACAATTTCATCAAGTCTATTTTTGCCGACAGTTTGTGAAAGGAAAAAATTTCATCAAGTCTATTTTTGTGTGACAGTTTGTGAAAGTAAACAATTTCATCAAGTCTATTTCTGTGTGACAGTTTGTGAAGGAAAACAATTTCATCAAGTCTATTTTTGTGTGACAGATTGTGAAAGGAAACAATTTCAGTAAGTCTATTTTTGTGTGAGATTTTGTAAAAGGAAACAATCTCATCAAGTCTATTTTTGTGTGACAGTTTGTGAAAGGAAACAATTTCATCAAGTCTATTTTTGCCGACAGTTTGTAAAAAGAAAAAATTTCATCAAGTCTATTTTTGTGTGACAGTTTGTGAGATGGCACAATTTCTATCAAGTCTATTTTTGTGTGACAGTTTGTGAAAGAAAACAATTTCATAAAGTCTATTTTTGTGTGACAGTTTGTGAAAGGAAACAATTTCATCAAGTCTATTTTTGTGTGACAGTTTGTGAAATGAAACAATTTCATCAAGTCTATTTTTGCCGACAGTTTGTGAAAGGAAACAATTTCATCAAGTCTATTTTTGCCCACAGTTTGTGAAAGGAAACAATTTCATCAAGTCTATTTTTGTGTGACAGTTTGTAATAGGAAACAATTTCATAAAGTCTATTTTTGTGTGACAGTTTGTGAAAGGACACAATTTCATCAAATCTATTTTTCCGACAGTTTGTGAAAGGAAACAATTTCATCAAGTCTATTTTTGTGTTACAGTTTGTAAAAGGAAACAATTTCAGTAAGTCAATTTTTGTGTGAGATTTTGTGAAAGGAAACAATTTCATCAAGTCTATTTTTGTGTGACAGTTTGTGAAAGGAAACAATTTCATCAAGTCTATTTTTGCCGACAGTTTGTAAAAAGAAAAAATTTCATCAAGTCTATTTTTGTGTGACAGTTTGTGAGATGGCACAATTTCATCAAGTCACTTTTTGTGTGACAGTTTGTGAAAGGAAACAATTTCATCAAGTCTATTTTTGTGTGACAGTTTGTGAAAGGAAACAATTTCATCAAGTCTATTTTTGCCGACAGTTTGTGAAGGGACACAATTTAATCAAGTCTATTGTTGTGTGACAGTTTGTGAAAGAAAACAATTTCATCAAGTCTATTTTTGCCGACAGTTTGTGAAAGGAAAAAATTTCATCAAGTCTATTTTTGTGTGACAGTTTGTGAAAGTAAACAATTTCATCAAGTCTATTTCTGTGTGACAGTTTGTGAAGGAAAACAATTTCATCAAGTCTATTTTTGTGTGACAGTTTGTGAAAGGAAACAATTTCATCAAGTCTATTTTTGTGTGACAGTTTGTGAAAGGAAAAAATTTCATCAAATCTATTTTTGTGTGACAGTTTGTGAAAGTAAACAATTTATTCAAGTCTATTTTTTGTGACAGTTTGTGAAAGGAAACAATTTCATCAAGTCTATTTTTGTGTGAAAGTTTGTGAAAGGACACAATTTCATCAAGTCTATTTTTGTGTGACAGTTGTTGAAAGGACACAATTTCATCAAGTCTGTTTTTGTGTGACAGTTTGTGAAAGGAAACAATTTCATCAAGTCTATTTTTGTCCGACAGTTTATGAAAGGAAACAATTTCATCAAGTCAATTTTTTGTGACAGTTTGTGAAATGGCACAATTTCATGAAGTCTATTTTTGTGTGACAGTTTGTAATAGGAAACAATTTGATAAAGTCTATTTTTGTGTGACAGTTTGTGAAAGGACACAATTTCATCAAATCTATTTATTCCGATAGTTTGTGAAAGGAAACAATTTCATCAAGTCCATTTTTGTGTTACAGTTTGTGAAAGGAAACAATTTCAGTAAGTCTATTTTTGTGTGAGATTTTGTAAAAGGAAACAATCTCATCAAGTCTATTTTTGTGTGACAGTTGTGAAAGGAAACAATTTCATCAAGTCTATTTTTGCCGACAGTTTGTAAAAAGAAAAAATTTCATCAAGTCTATTTTTGTGTGACAGTTTGTGAGATGGCACAATTTCATCAAGTCTATTTTTGTGTGACAGTTTGTGATAGGAAACAATTTCATAAAGTCTATTTTTGTGTGACAGTTTGTGAAAGGAAACAATTTCATCAAGTCTATTTTTGTGTGACAGTTTGTGAAATGAAACAATTTCATCAAGTCTATTTTTGCCGACAGTTTGTGAAAGGAAACAATTTCATCAAGTCTATTTTTGCCCACAGTTTGTGAAAGGAAACAATTTCATCAAGTCTATTTTTGTGTGACAGTTTGTTAAAGGAAACAATTTCATCAAGTCTATTTTTGCCGACAGTTTGTGAAAGGACACAATTTAATCAAGTCTATTGTTGTGTGACAGTTTGTGAAAGGAAACAATTTCATCAAGTCTATTTTTGCCGACAGTTTGTGAAAGGGACAAATTTCATCAAGTCTTTTTTTGTGTGACAGTTTGTGAAAGTAAACAATTTCATCAAGTCTATTTTTTTGTGACAATTTGTGAAAGGAAACAATTTCATCAAGTCTATTTTTGTGTGACAGTTTGTGAAAGTAAACAATTTATTCAAGTCTATTTTCGTGTGACAGTTTGTGAAAGGAAACAATTTCATCAAGTCTATTTTTGTGTGACAGTTTGTGAAAAGAAAACAATTTCATCAAGTCTATTTTAGTGTGACAGTTGTTGAAAGGACACAATTTCATCAAGTCTATTTTTGTGTGACAGTTTGTGAAAGGAAACAATTTCATCAAGTCTATTTTTGTGTGACAGTTTGTGAAAGGAAACAATTTCATCAAGTCTATTTTTGTGTGACAGTTTGTGAAATGAAACAATTTCATCAAGTCTATTTTTGCCGACAGTTTGTGAAAGGAAACAATTTCATCAAGTCTATTTTTGTGTTACAGTTTGTGAAAGGAAACAATTTCATCAAGTCTATTTTTGTGTGACAGTTTGTGAAAGGAAACAATTTCATCAAGTCTATTTTTGTGTTACAGTTTGTGAAAGGAAACAATTTCATAAAGTCTATTTTTGTGTGACAGTTTGTGAAAGGAAACAATTTCATCAAGTCTATTTTTGTGTGACAGTTTGTGAAATGAAACAATTTCATCAAGTCTATTTTTGCCGACAGTTTGTGAAAGGAAACAATTTCATCAAGTCTATTTTTGTGTTACAGTTTGTGAAAGGAAACAATTTCATCAAGTCTATTTTTGTGTGACAGTTTGTGAAATGAAACAATTTCATCAAGTCTATGTTTGCCGACAGTTTGTGAAAGCAAACAATTTCATCAAGTCTATTTTTGTGTGACAGTTTGTGAAAGGAAACAATTTCATCAAGTCTATTTTTGTGTGACAGTTTGTGAAATGAAACAATTTCATCAAATCTATTTTTTCCGACAGTTTGTGAAAGGAAACAATTTCATCAAGTCCATTTTTGTGTTACAGTTTGTGAAAGGAAACCATTTCAGTAAGTCTATTTTTGTGTGAGATTTTGTAAAAGGAAACAATCTCATCAAGTCTATTTTTGTGTGACAGTTTGTGAAAGGAAACAATTTCATCAAGTCTATTTTTGCCGACAGTTTGTAAAAAGAAAAAATTTCATCAAGTCTATTTTTGTGTGACAGTTTGTGAGATGGCACAATTTCATCAAGTCTATTTTTGTGTGACAGTTTGTGAAAGGAAACAATTTCATAAAGTCTATTTTTGTGTGACAGTTTGTGAAAGGAAACAATTTCATCAAGTCTATTTTTGTGTGACAGTTTGTGAAATGAAACAATTTCATCAAGTCTATTTTTGCCGACAGTTTGTGAAAGGAAACAATTTCATCAAGTCTATTTTTGCCCACAGTTTGTGAAAGGAAACAATTTCATCAAGTCTATTTTTGTGTGACAGTTTGTGAAATGGCGCAATTTCATGAAGTCTATTTTTGTGTGACAGTTTGTAATAGGAAACAATTTCATAAAGTCTATTTTTGTGTGACAGTTTGTGAAAGGAAACAATTTCATCAAATCTATTTTTCCGACAGTTTGTGAAAGGAAACAATTTCATCAAGTCTATTTTTGTGTTACAGTTTGTAAAAGGAAACAATTTCAGTAAGTCAATTTTTGTGTGAGATTTTGTGAAAGGAAACAATTTCATCAAGTCTATTTTTGTGTGACAGTTTGTGAAAGGAAACAATTTCATCAAGTCTATTTTTGCCGACAGTTCGTAAAAAGAAAAAATTTCATCAAGTCTATTTTTGTGTGACAGTTTGTGAGATGGCACAATTTTATCAAGTCACTTTTTGTGTGACAGTTTGTGAAAGGAAACAATTTCATGAAGTCTATTTTTGTGTGACAGTTTGTGAAAGGAAACAATTTCATCAAGTCTATTTTTGCCGACAGTTTGTGAAGGGACACAATTTAATCAAGTCTATTGTTGTGTGACAGTTTGTGAAAGAAAACAATTTCATCAAGTCTATTTTTGCCGACAGTTTGTGAAAGGAAAAAATTTCATCAAGTCTATTTTTGTGTGACAGTTTGTGAAAGTAAACAATTTCATCAAGTCTATTTCTGTGTGACAGATTGTGAAGGAAAACAATTTCATCAAGTCTATTTTTGTTTGACAGTTTGTGAAAGGAAACAATTTCATCAAGTCTATTTTTGTGTGACAGTTTGTGAAAGGAAAAAATTTCATCAAGTCTATTTTTGTGTGACAGTTTGTGAAAGTAAACAATTTATTCAAGTCTATTTTTTGTGACAGTTTGTGAAAGGAAACAATTTCATCAAGTCTATTTTTGTGTGACAGTTTGTGAAAGGACACAATTTCATCAAGTCTATTTTTGTGTGACAGTTGTTGAAAGGAAAAAATTTCATCAAGTCTATTTTTGTGTGACAGTTTGTGAAAGGACACAATTTCATCAAATCTATTTTTTCCGACAGTTTGTGAAAGGAAACAATTTCATCAAGTCCATTTTTGTGTTACAGTTTGTGAAAGGAAACAATTTCAGTAAGTCTATTTTTGTGTGAGATTTTGTAAAAGGAAACAATCTCATCAAGTCTATTTTTGTGTGACAGTTTGTGAAAGGAAACAATTTCATCAAGTCTATTTTTGCCGACAGTTTGTAAAAAGAAAAAATTTCATCAAGTCTATTTTTGTGTGACAGTTTGTGAGATGGCACAATTTCATCAAGTCTATTTTTGTGTGACAGTTTGTGATAGGAAACAATTTCATAAAGTCTATTTTTGTGTGACAGTTTGTGAAAGGAAACAATTTCATCAAGTCTATTTTTGCCGACAGTTTGTGAAGGGACACAATTTAATCAAGTCTATTGTTGTGTGACAGTTTGTGAAAGAAAACAATTTCATCAAGTCTATTTTTGCCGACAGTTTGTGAAAGGAAAAAATTTCATCAAGTCTATTTTTGTGTGACAGTTTGTGAAAGTAAACAATTTCATCAAGTCTATTTCTGTGTGACAGTTTGTGAAGGAAAACAATTTCATCAAGTCTATTTTTGTGTGACAGTTTGTGAAAGGAAACAATTTCATCAAGTCTATTTTTGTGTGACAGTTTGTGAAAGGAAAAAATTTCATCAAGTCTATTTTTGTGTGACAGTTTGTGAAAGTAAACAATTTATTCAAGTCTATTTTTTGTGACAGTTTGTGAAAGGAAACAATTTCATCAAGTCTATTTTTGTGTGAAAGTTTGTGTAAGGACACAATTTCATCAAGTCTATTTTTGTGTGACAGTTGTTGAAAGGACACAATTTCATAAAGTCTGTTTTTGTGTGACAGTTTGTGAAAGGAAACAATTTCATCAAGTCTTTTTTGCCGACTGTTTGTGGAAAGAAACAATTTAATAGACTGTATTTTTTGACAACGGTTTATTGAAGGACACAATTTCATCAAGTCTATTTTTTTCAATTGTTTGCGGAAGGAAACAATTTCATCAAGTTTTTTTTTGCCGACAGTTTGTGAAAACACAATTTCATCAAGTCTATTTTTGTGTGAAAGTTTGTGAAAGGAAACAATTTCATCAAGTCTATTTTTGGGTGACAGTTTGTGAAAAAAACAATTTCATCAAGTCTATTTTTGTGTGAAAGTTTGTGAAAGGACACAATTTCATCAAGTTTTTTTTTGTGTGACAGTTTGTTAAAGGAAACAATTTCATCAAGTCTATTTTTCAGTGACAGTTTGTGAAAGGAAACAATTTCATCAAGTCTATTTTTGCCGACAGTTTGTGAAAGGAAACAATTTCATCAAGTCTATTTTTGCCGACAGTTTGCGAAAAGAAACAATTTCATCAAGTCTATTTTTGTTTGACAGTTTGTTAAAGGAAACAATTTCATCAAGTCTATTTTTGTTTGACAGTTTGTGAAAGGAAACAATTTCATCAAGTCTATTTTTGTTTGACAGTTTGTTAAAGGAAACAATTTCATCAAGTCTATTTTTGTTTGACAGTTTGTGAAAGGAAACAATTTCATCAAGTCTATTTTTGTTTGACAGTTTGTGAAAGGAAACAATTTCATCAAGTCTATTTTTGTTTGACAGTTTGTTAAAGGAAACAATTTAATCAAGTCTATTTTTGTTTGACAGTTTGTGAAAGGAAACAATTTCATCAAGTCTATTTTTGTTTGACAGTTTGTGAAAGGAAACAATTTCATCAAGTCTATTTTTGTTTGACAGTTTGTGAAAGGAAACAATTTCATCAAGTCTATTTTTGTTTGACAGTTTGTTAAAGGAAACAATTTCATCAAGTCTATTTTTGTTTGACAGTTTGTGAAAGGAAACAATTTCATCAAGTCTATTTTTGTTTGACAGTTTGTTAAAGGAAACAATTTAATCAAGTCTCTTTTTGTTTGACAGTTTGTGAAAGGAAACAATTTCATCAAGTCTATTTTTGTGTGACAGTTTGTGAAAGGAAACAATTTCATCAAGTCTATTTTTGTTTGACAGTTTGTTAAAGGAAACAATTTAATCAAGTCTATTTTTGTTTGACAGTTTGTGAAAGGAAACAATTTCATCAAGTCTATTTTTGTTTGACAGTTTGTGAAAGGAAACAATTTCATCAAGTCTATTTTTGTTTGACAGTTTGTGAAAGGAAACAATTTCATCAAGTCTATTTTTGCCGACAGTTTGTGAAAGGAAACAATTTCATCAAGTCTATTTTTGTGTGACAGTTTGTGAAAGGAAACAATTTCATCAAGTCTATTTTTGTTTGACAGTTTGTTAAAGAAAACAATTTCATCAAGTCTATTTTTGTTTGACAGTTTGTGAAAGGAAACAATTTCATCAAGTCTATTTTTGTGTGACAGTTTGTTAATGGAAACAATTTCATCAAGTCTATTTTTTTGTGACAGTTTGTTAATGGACACAATTTCATCAAGTCTATTTTTGTTTGACAGTTTGTTAAAGGAAACAATTTCATCAAGTCTATTTTTGTTTGACAGTTTGTTAAAGGAAACAATTTCATCGAGTCTATTTTTTTGTGACAGTTTGTTAATGGAAACAATTTCATCAAGTCTATTTTTGTGTGACAGTTTGTTAATGGACACAATTTCATCAAGTCTATTTTTGTTTGACAGTTTGTGAAAGGAAACAATTTCATCAAGTCTATTTTTGTTTGACAGTTTGTTAATGGAAACAATTTCATCAAGTCTATTTTTGTTTGACAGTTTGTTAAAGGAAACAATTTCATCAAGTCTATTTTTGTTTGACAGTTTGTGAAAGTAAACAATTTCATCAAGTCTATTTTTGTTTGACAGTTTGTTAAAGGAAACAATTTCATCAAGTCTATTTTTGTTTGACAGTTTGTGAAAGGAAACAATTTCATCAAGTCTATTTTTGTTTGACAGTTTGTGAAAGGAAACAATTTCATCAAGTCTATTTTTGTTTGACAGTTTGTTAAAGAAAACAATTTAATCAAGTCTATTTTTGTTTGACAGTTTGTGAAAGGAAACAATTTCATCAAGTCTATTTTTGTTTGACAGTTTGTTAAAGGAAACAATTTAATCAAGTCTATTTTTGTTTGACAGTTTGTGAAAGGAAACAATTTCATCAAGTCTATTTTTGTGTGACAGTTTGTGTAAGGAAACAATTTCATCAAGTCTATTTTTGTTTGACAGTTTGTTAAAGGAAAAAATTTAATCAAGTCTATTTTTGTTTGACAGTTTGTGAAAGGAAACAATTTCATCAAGTCTATTTTTGTTTGACAGTTTGTGAAAGGAAACAATTTCATCAAGTCTATTTTTGTTTGACAGTTTGTGAAAGGAAACAATTTCATCAAGTCTATTTTTGCCGACAGTTTGTGAAAGGAAACAATTTAATCAAGTCTATTTTTGTGTGACAGTTTGTGAAAGGAAACAATTTCATCAAGTCTATTTTTGTTTGACAGTTTGTTAAAGAAAACAATTTCATCAAGTCTATTTTTGTTTGACAGTTTGTGAAAGGAAACAATTTCATCAAGTCTATTTTTGTGTGACAGTTTGTTAATGGAAACAATTTCATCAAGTCTATTTTTTTGTGACAGTTTGTTAATGGACACAATTTCATCAAGTCTATTTTTGTTTGACAGTTTGTTAAAGGAAACAATTTCATCAAGTCTATTTTTGTTTGACAGTTTGTTAAAGGAAACAATTTAATCAAGTCTATTTTTGTTTGACAGTTTGTGAAAGGAAACAATTTCATCAAGTCTATTTTTGTTTGACAGTTTGTGAAAGGAAACAATTTCATCAAGTCTATTTTTGTTTGACAGTTTGTGAAAGGAAACAATTTCATCAAGTCTATTTTTGCCGACAGTTTGTGAAAGGAAACAATTTCATCAAGTCTATTTTTGTGTGACAGTTTGTGAAAGGAAACAATTTCATCAAGTCTATTTTTGTTTGACAGTTTGTTAAAGAAAACAATTTCATCAAGTCTATTTTTGTTTGACAGTTTGTGAAAGGAAACAATTTCATCAAGTCTATTTTTGTGTGACAGTTTGTTAATGGAAACAATTTCATCAAGTCTATTTTTTTGTGACAGTTTGTTAATGGAGACAATTTCATCAAGTCTATTTTTGTTTGACAGTTTGTTAAAGGAAACAATTTCATCAAGTCTATTTTTGTTTGACAGTTTGTTAAAGGAAACAATTTCATCAAGTCTATTTTTTGTGACAGTTTGTTAATGGAAACAATTTCATCAAGTCTATTTTTGTGTGACAGTTTGTTAATGGACACAATTTCATCAAGTCTATTTTTGTTTGACAGTTTGTGAAAGGAAACAATTTCATCAAGTCTATTTTTGTTTGACAGTTTGTTAATGGAAACAATTTCATCAAGTCTATTTTTGTTTGACAGTTTGTTAAAGGAAACAATTTCATCAAGTCTATTTTTGTTTGACAGTTTGTGAAAGTAAACAATTTCATCAAGTCTATTTTTGTTTGACAGTTTGTTAATAGAAACAATTTCATCAAGTCTATTTTTGTTTGACAGTTTGTGAAAGGAAACAATTTCATCAAGTCTATTTTTGTTTGACAGTTTGTGAAAGGAAACAATTTCATCAAGTCTATTTTTGTTTGACAGTTTGTTAAAGGAAACAATTTAATCAAGTCTATTTTTGTTTGACAGTTTGTGAAAGGAAACAATTTCATCAAGTCTATTTTTGTTTGACAGTTTGTGAAAGGAAACAATTTCATCAAGTCTATTTTTGTTTGACAGTTTGTGAAAGGAAACAATTTCATCAAGTCTATTTTTGTTTGACAGTTTGTTAAAGGAAACAATTTCATCAAGTCTATTTTTGTTTGACAGTTTGTGAAAGGAAACAATTTCATCAAGTCTATTTTTGTTTGACAGTTTGTTAAAGGAAACAATTTAATCAAGTCTATTTTTGTTTGACAGTTTGTGAAAGGAAACAATTTCATCAAGTCTATTTTTGTGTGACAGTTTGTGAAAGGAAACAATTTCATCAAGTCTATTTTTGTTTGACAGTTTGTTAAAGGAAACAATTTAATCAAGTCTATTTTTGTTTGACAGTTTGTGAAAGGAAACAATTTCATCAAGTCTATTTTTGTTTGACAGTTTGTGAAAGGAAACAATTTCATCAAGTCTATTTTTGTTTGACAGTTTGTGAAAGGAAACAATTTCATCAAGTCTATTTTTGCCGACAGTTTGTGAAAGGAAACAATTTAATCAAGTCTATTTTTGTGTGACAGTTTGTGAAAGGAAACAATTTCATCAAGTCTATTTTTGTTTGACAGTTTGTTAAAGAAAACAATTTCATCAAGTCTATTTTTGTTTGACAGTTTGTGAAAGGAAACAATTTCATCAAGTCTATTTTTGTGTGACAGTTTGTTAATGGAAACAATTTCATCAAGTCTATTTTTTGTGACAGTTTGTTAATGGACACAATTTCATCAAGTCTATTTTTGTTTGACAGTTTGTTAAAGGAAACAATTTCATCAAGTCTATTTTTGTTTGACAGTTTGTTAAAGGAAACAATTTCATCAAGTCTATTTTTTTGTGACAGTTTGTTAATAGAAACAATTTCATCAAGTCTATTTTTGTGTGACAGTTTGTTAATGGACACAATTTCATCAAGTCTATTTTTGTTTGACAGTTTGTGAAAGGAAACAATTTCATCAAGTCTATTTTTTTGTGAATGTTTGTTAATGGAAACAATTTCATCAAGTCTATTTTTGTGTGACAGTTTGTTAATAGAAACAATTTCATCAAGTCTATTTTTGTGTGACAGTTTGTTAATGGAAACAATTTCATCAAGTCTATTTTTGTGTGACAGTTTGTTAATGGAAACAATTTCATCAAGTCTAATTTTGTGTGACAGTTTGTTAATGGAAACAATTTCATCAAGTCTATTTTTGTTTGACAGTTTGTGAAAGGACACAATTTCATCAAGTCTATTTTTGTTTGACAGTTTGTGAAAAAAACAATTTCATCAAGTCTATTTTTGTGTGACAGTTTGTGAAAGGACACAATTTCATCAAGTCTATTTTTGTTTGACAGTTTGTGAAAGGACACAATTTCATCAAGTCTATTTTTGTTTGACAGTTTGTTAAAGGAAACAATTTCATCAAGTCTATTTTTGTGTGACAGTTTGTGAAAGGAAACAATTTCATCAAGTCTATTTTTGTGTTACAGTTTGTGAAAGGAAACAATTTCATCAAGTCTATTTTTGTGTGACAGTTGTTGAAAGGACACAATTTCATCAAGTCTGTTTTTGTGTGACAGTTTGTGAAAGGAAACAATTTCATCAAGTCTATTTTTGTGTGACAGTTTGTGAAATGGCGCAATTTCATGAAGTCTATTTTTGTGTGACAGTTTGTAATAGGAAACAATTTCATCAAGTCTATTTTTGTGTGACAGTTTGTGAAAGGACACAATTTCATCAAATCTATTTTTTCTGACAGTTTGTGAAAGGAAACAATTTCATCAAGTCTATTTTTTTGTGACAGTTTGTGAAAGAAAACAATTTCATCAAGTCTATTTTTGTGTGACAGTTTGTTAATGGAAACAATTTCATAAAGTCTACTTTTGTGTGACAGTTTGTTAATGGACACAATTTCATCAAGTCTATTTTTGTTTGACAGTTTGTGAAAGGAAACAATTTAATCAAGTCTATTTTTGTGTTACAGTTTGTGAAAGGAAACAATTTCAGTAAGTCTATTTTTGTGTCAGATTTTGTGAAAGGAAATAATTTCATCAAGTCTATTTTTGTGTGACAGTTTGTGAAAGGACACAATTTCATCAAGTCTATTTTTGTGTGACAGTTTGTGAAAGTAAACAATTTAATCAAGTCTATTTTTGCCGACAGTTTGTGAAAGGAAACAATTTCATCAAGTCTATTTTTGCCCACAGTTTGTGAAAGGAAACAATTTCATCAAGTCTATTTTTGTGTGACAGTTTGTGAAAGGAAACAATTTCATCAAGTCTATTTTTGTGTGACAGTTTGTGAAAGGAAACAATTTCATCAAGTCTATTTTTGTGTGACAGTTGTTGAAAGGACACAATTTCATCAAGTCTGTTTTTGTGTGACAGTTTGTGAAAGGAAACAATTTCATCAAGTCTATTTTTGTGTGACAGTTTGTGAAATGGCGCAATTTCATGAAGTCTATTTTTGTGTGACAGTTTGTAATAGGAAACAATTTCATCAAGTCTATTTTTGTGTGACAGTTTGTGAAAGGACACAATTTCATCAAATCTATTTTTTCTGACAGTTTGTGAAAGGAAACAATTTCATCAAGTCTATTTTTTTGTGACAGTTTGTGAAAGAAAACAATTTCATCAAGTCTATTTTTGTGTGACAGTTTGTTAATGGAAACAATTTCATAAAGTCTACTTTTGTGTGACAGTTTGTTAATGGACACAATTTCATCAAGTCTATTTTTGTTTGACAGTTTGTGAAAGGAAACAATTTAATCAAGTCTATTTTTGTGTTACAGTTTGTGAAAGGAAACAATTTCAGTAAGTCTATTTTTGTGTCAGATTTTGTGAAAGGAAATAATTTCATCAAGTCTATTTTTGTGTGACAGTTTGTGAAAGGACACAATTTCATCAAGTCTATTTTTGTGTGACAGTTTGTGAAAGTAAACAATTTAATCAAGTCTATTTTTGCCGACAGTTTGTGAAAGGAAACAATTTCATCAAGTCTATTTTTGCCCACAGTTTGTGAAAGGAAACAATTTCATCAAGTCTATTTTTGTGTGACAGTTTGTGAAAGGAAACAATTTCATCAAGTCTATTTTTGTGTGACAGTTTGTGAAAGGAAACAATTTCATCAAGTCTATTTTTGTGTGACAGTTGTTGAAAGGACACAATTTCATCAAGTCTGTTTTTGTGTGACAGTTTGTGAAAGGAAACAATTTCATCAAGTCTATTTTTGTGTGACAGTTTGTGAAATGGCGCAATTTCATGAAGTCTATTTTTGTGTGACAGTTTGTAATAGGAAACAATTTCATCAAGTCTATTTTTGTGTGACAGTTTGTGAAAGGACACAATTTCATCAAATCTATTTTTTCCGACAGTTTGTGAAAGGAAACAATTTCATCAAGTCTATTTTGTTTTGACAGTTTGTGAAAGAAAACAATTTCATCAAGTCTATTTTTGTGTGACAGTTTGTGAAAGGAAACAATTTCATCAAGTCTATTTTTGTGTGACAGTTGTTGAAAGGACACAATTTCATCAAGTCTGTTTGTGTGTGACAGTTTGTGAAAGAAAACAATTTCATCAAGTCTATTTTTGTGTGACAGTTTGTGAAAGGAAACAATTTCATCAAGTCTACTTTTGTGTGACAGTTGTTGAAAGGACACAATTTCATCAAGTCTATTTTTGTTTGACAGTTTGTTAAAGGAAACAATTTCATCAAGTCTATTTTTTGTGACAGTTTGTTAATGGAAACAATTTCATCAAGTCTATTTTTGTGTGACAGTTTGTTAATGGACACAATTTCATCAAGTCTATTTTTGTTTGACAGTTTGTGAAAGGAAACAATTTCATCAAGTCTATTTTTGTTTGACAGTTTGTTAATGGAAACAATTTCATCAAGTCTATTTTTGTTTGACAGTTTGTTAAAGGAAACAATTTCATCAAGTCTATTTTTGTTTGACAGTTTGTGAAAGTAAACAATTTCATCAAGTCTATTTTTGTTTGACAATTTGTTAATAGAAACAATTTCATCAAGTCTATTTTTGTTTGACAGTTTGTGAAAGGAAACAATTTCATCAAGTCTATTTTTGTTTGACAGTTTGTGAAAGGAAACAATTTCATCAAGTCTATTTTTGTTTGACAGTTTGTTAAAGGAAACAATTTAATCAAGTCTATTTTTGTTTGACAGTTCGTGAAAGGAAACAATTTCATCAAGTCTATTTTTGTTTGACAGTTTGTGAAAGGAAACAATTTCATCAAGTCTATTTTTGTTTGACAGTTTGTTAAAGGAAACAATTTCATCAAGTCTATTTTTGTTTGACAGTTTGTGAAAGGAAACAATTTCATCAAGTCTATTTTTGTTTGACAGTTTGTTAAAGGAAACAATTTAATCAAGTCTATTTTTGTTTGACAGTTTGTGAAAGGAAACAATTTCATCAAGTCTATTTTTGTGTGACAGTTTGTGAAAGGAAACAATTTCATCAAGTCTATTTTTGTTTGACAGTTTGTTAAAGGAAACAATTTAATCAAGTCTATTTTTGTTTGACAGTTTGTGAAAGGAAACAATTTCATCAAGTCTATTTTTGTTTGACAGTTTGTGAAAGGAAACAATTTCATCAAGTCTATTTTTGTTTGACAGTTTGTGAAAGGAAACAATTTCATCAAGTCTATTTTTGCCGACAGTTTGTGAAAGGAAACAATTTAATCAAGTCTATTTTTGTGTGACAGTTTGTGAAAGGAAACAATTTCATCAAGTCTATTTTTGTTTGACAGTTTGTTAAAGAAAACAATTTCATCAAGTCTATTTTTGTTTGACAGTTTGTGAAAGGAAACAATTTCATCAAGTCTATTTTTGTGTGACAGTTTGTTAATGGAAACAATTTCATCAAGTCTATTTTTTGTGACAGTTTGTTAATGGACACAATTTCATCAAGTCTATTTTTGTTTGACAGTTTGTTAAAGGAAACAATTTCATCAAGTCTATTTTTGTTTGACAGTTTGTTAAAGGAAACAATTTCATCAAGTCTATTTTTTTGTGACAGTTTGTTAATAGAAACAATTTCATCAAGTCTATTTTTGTGTGACAGTTTGTTAATGGACACAATTTCATCAAGTCTATTTTTGTTTGACAGTTTGTGAAAGGAAACAATTTCATCAAGTCTATTTTTTTGTGAATGTTTGTTAATGGAAACAATTTCATCAAGTCTATTTTTGTGTGACAGTTTGTTAATAGAAACAATTTCATCAAGTCTATTTTTGTGTGACAGTTTGTTAATGGAAACAATTTCATCAAGTCTATTTTTGTGTGACAGTTTGTTAATGGAAACAATTTCATCAAGTCTAATTTTGTGTGACAGTTTGTTAATGGAAACAATTTCATCAAGTCTATTTTTGTTTGACAGTTTGTGAAAGGACACAATTTCATCAAGTCTATTTTTGTTTGACAGTTTTTGAAAAAAACAATTTCATCAAGTCTATTTTTGTGTGACAGTTTGTGAAAGGACACAATTTCATCAAGTCTATTTTTGTTTGACAGTTTGTGAAAGGACACAATTTCATCAAGTCTATTTTTGTTTGACAGTTTGTTAAAGGAAACAATTTCATCAAGTCTATTTTTGTGTGACAGTTTGTGAAAGGAAACAATTTCATCAAGTCTATTTTTGTGTTACAGTTTGTGAAAGGAAACAATTTCATCAAGTCTATTTTTGTGTGACAGTTGTTGAAAGGACACAATTTCATCAAGTCTGTTTTTGTGTGACAGTTTGTGAAAGGAAACAATTTCATCAAGTCTATTTTTGTGTGACAGTTTGTGAAATGGCGCAATTTCATGAAGTCTATTTTTGTGTGACAGTTTGTAATAGGAAACAATTTCATCAAGTCTATTTTTGTGTGACAGTTTGTGAAAGGACACAATTTCATCAAATCTATTTTTTCTGACAGTTTGTGAAAGGAAACAATTTCATCAAGTCTATTTTTTTGTGACAGTTTGTGAAAGAAAACAATTTCATCAAGTCTATTTTTGTGTGACAGTTTGTTAATGGAAACAATTTCATCAAGTCTACTTTTGTGTGACAGTTTGTTAATGGACACAATTTCATCAAGTCTATTTTTGTTTGACAGTTTGTGAAAGGAAACAATTTAATCAAGTCTATTTTTGTGTTACAGTTTGTGAAAGGAAACAATTTCAGTAAGTCTATTTTTGTGTCAGATTTTGTGAAAGGAAATAATTTCATCAAGTCTATTTTTGTGTGACAGTTTGTGAAAGGACACAATTTCATCAAGTCTATTTTTGTGTGACAGTTTGTGAAAGTAAACAATTTAATCAAGTCTATTTTTGCCGACAGTTTGTGAAAGGAAACAATTTCATCAAGTCTATTTTTGCCCACAGTTTGTGAAAGGAAACAATTTCATCAAGTCTATTTTTGTGTGACAGTTTGTGAAAGGAAACAATTTCATCAAGTCTATTTTTGTGTGACAGTTTGTGAAAGGAAACAATTTCATCAAGTCTATTTTTGTGTGACAGTTGTTGAAAGGACACAATTTCATCAAGTCTGTTTTTGTGTGACAGTTTGTGAAAGGAAACAATTTCATCAAGTCTATTTTTGTGTGACAGTTTGTGAAATGGCGCAATTTCATGAAGTCTATTTTTGTGTGACAGTTTGTAATAGGAAACAATTTCATCAAGTCTATTTTTGTGTGACAGTTTGTGAAAGGACACAATTTCATCAAATCTATTTTTTCCGACAGTTTGTGAAAGGAAACAATTTCATCAAGTCTATTTTTTTTTGACAGTTTGTGAAAGAAAACAATTTCATCAAGTCTATTTTTGTGTGACAGTTTGTGAAAGGAAACAATTTCATCAAGTCTATTTTTGTGTGACAGTTGTTGAAAGGACACAATTTCATCAAGTCTGTTTGTGTGTGACAGTTTGTGAAAGAAAACAATTTCATCAAGTCTATTTTTGTGTGACAGTTTGTGAAAGGAAACAATTTCATCAAGTCTATTTTTGTGTGACAGTTGTTGAAAGGACACAATTTCATCAAGTCTGTTTTTGTGTGACAGTTTGTGAAAGGAAACAATTTCATCAAGTCTATTTTTGTCCGACAGTTTGTGAAAGGAAACAATTTCATCAAGTCTATTTTTGTGTGACAGTTTGTGAAATGGCGCAATTTCATGAAGTCTATTTTTGTGTGACAGTGTGTAATAGGAAACAATTTCATAAAGTCTATTTTTGTGTGACAGTTTGTGAAAGGACACAATTTCATCAAATCTATTTTTTCCTACAGTTTGTGAAAGGAAACAATTTAATCAAGTTTATTTTTGTGTTACAGTTTGTGAAAGGAAACAATTTCAGTAAGTCTATTTTTGTGTGCGATTTTGTGAAAGGAAACAATTTCATCAAGTCTATTTTTGTGTGACAGTTTGTGAAAGGAAACAATTTCATCAAGTCTATTTTTTCCGACAGTTTGTAAAAAGAAAAAATTTGATCAAGTCTATTTTTGTGTGACAGTTTGTGAGATGGCACAATTTCATCAAGTCTATTTTTGTGTGACAGTTTGTGATAGGAAACAATTTCATAAAGTCTATTTTGTGTGACAGTTTGTGAAAGGAAACAATTTCATCAAGTCTATTTTTGTGTGACAGTTTGTGAAATGAAACAATTTCATCAAGTCTATTTTTGCTGACTGTTTGTGAAAAGAAACAATTTCATCAAGTCTATTGTTGCCCACAGTTTGTGAAAGGAAACAATTTCATCAAGTCTATTTTAGTGTGACAGTTTGTGAAAGGAAACAATTTCATCAAGTCTATTTTTGTGTGACAGTTTGTGAAAGGAAACAATTTCATCAAGTCTATTTTTTTGTGACTATTGTTGAAAGAACACAATTTCATCAAGTCTGTTTTTGTGTGACAGTTTGTGAAAGGAAACAATTTCATCAAGTCTATTTTTGTGTTACAGTTTGTGAAATGGCGCAATTTCATGAAGTCTATTTTTGTGTGACAGTTTGTAATAGGAAACAATTTCATCAAGTCTATTTTTGTGTGACAGTTTGTGAAAGGACACAATTTCATCAAATCTATTTTTTCCCACAGTTTGTGAAAGGAAACAATTTCATCAAGTCTATTTTTTGTTACAGTTTGTGAAAGGAAACAATTTCAGTAAGTCTATTTTTGTGTGAGATTTTGTGAAAGGACACAATTTCATCAAGTCTATTTTTGTGTGACAGTTTGTGAAAGGAAACAATTTCATCAAGTCTATTTTTGCCGACAGTTTGTAAAAAGAAAAAATTTCATCAAGTCTATTTTTGTGTGACAGTTTGTGATAGGAAACAATTTCATAAAGTCTATTTTTGTGTGACAGTTTGTGAAAGGAAACAACTTCATCAAGTCTATTTTTTTGTGACAGTTTGTGAAATGAAACAATTTCATCAAGTCTATTTTTGCCGACAGATTGTGAAAGGAAACAATTTCATCAAGTCTATTTTTGCCCACAGTTTGTGAAAGGAAACAATTTCATCAAGTCTATTTTTGTGTGACAGTTTGTGAAAGGAAACAATTTCATCAAGTCTATTTTTGTGTGACAGTTTGTGAAAGGAAACAATTTCATCAAGTCTATTTTTGTGTGACTATTGTTGAAAGGACACAATTTCATCAAGTCTGTTTTTGTGTGACAGTTTGTGAAAGGAAACAATTTCATCAAGTCTATTTTTGCCGACAGTTTGTGAAGGGACACAATTTAATCAAGTCTATTGTTGTGTGACAGTTTGTGAAATGAAACAATTTCATCAAGTCTATTTTTGTGTGACAGTTTGTGAAAGTAAACAATTTCATCAAGTCTATTTTTGTGTGACAGTTTGTGAAAGAAAACAATTTCATCAAGTCTATTTTTGTGTCACAGTTTGTGAAAGGAAACAATTTCATCAAGTCTATTTTTGTGTGACAGTTGTTGAAAGGACACAATTTCATCAAGTCTGTTTGTGTGTGACAGTTTGTGAAAGGAAACAATTTCATCAAGTCTATTTTTGTCCGACAGTTTGTGAAAGGAAACAATTTCATCAAGTCTATTTTTGTGTGAATGTTTGTGATAGGAAACAATTTCATAAAGTCTATTTTTGTGTGACAGTTTGTGAAAGGAAACAATTTCATCAAGTCTATTTTTGTGTGACAGTTTGTGAAATGAAACAATTTCATCAAGTCTATTTTTGCCGACAGTTTGTGAAAGGAAACAATTTCATCAAGTCTATTTTTGCCCACAGTTTGTGAAAGGAAACAATTTCATCAAGTCTATTTTTGTGTGACAGTTTGTGAAAGGAAACAATTTCATCAAGTCTATTTTTGTGTGACAGTTTGTGAAAGGAAACAATTTCATCAAGTCTATTTTTGTGTGACAGTTGTTGAAAGGACACAATTTCATCAAGTCTGTTTTTGTGTGACAGTTTGTGAAAGGAAACAATTTCATCAAGTCTATTTTTGTGTGACAGTTTGTGAAAGAAAACAATTTCATCAAGTCTATTTTTGTGTGACAGGTTGTGAAAGGAAACAATTTCATAAAGTCTATTTTTGTGTGACAGTTTGTGAAAGGACACAATTTCATCAAATCTATTTTTTCCGACAGTTTGTGAAAGGAAACAATTTAATCAAGTCTATTTTTGTGTTACAGTTTGTGAAAGGAAACAATTTCAGTAAGTCTATTTTTGTGTCAGATTTTGTGAAAGGAAATAATTTCATCAAGTCTATTTTTGTGTGACAGTTTGTGAAAGGACACAATTTCATCAAGTCTATTTGTGTGTGACAGTTTGTGAAAGTAAACAATTTCATCAAGTCTATTTTTGCCGACAGTTTGTGAAAGGAAACAATTTCATCAAGTCTATTTTTGCCCACAGTTTGTGAAAGGAAACAATTTCATCAAGTCTATTTTTGTGTGACAGTTTGTGAAAGGAAACAATTTCATCAAGTCTATTTTTGTGTGACAGTTTGTGAAAGGAAACAATTTCATCAAGTCTATTTTTGTGTGACAGTTGTTGAAAGGACACAATTTCATCAAGTCTGTTTTTGTGTGACAGTTTGTGAAAGGAAACAATTTCATCAAGTCTATTTTTGTGTGACAGTTTGTGAAATGGCGCAATTTCATGAAGTCTATTTTTGTGTGACAGTTTGTAATAGGAAACAATTTCATCAAGTCTATTTTTGTGTGACAGTTTGTGAAAGGACACAATTTCATCAAATCTATTTTTTCCGACAGTTTGTGAAAGGAAACAATTTCATCAAGTCTATTTTTTTTTGACAGTTTGTGAAAGAAAACAATTTCATCAAGTCTATTTTTGTGTGACAGTTTGTGAAATGAAACAATTTCATCAAGTCTATTTTTGTGTGACAGTTGTTGAAAGGACACAATTTCATCAAGTCTGTTTGTGTGTGACAGTTTGTGAAAGAAAACAATGTCATCAAGTCTATTTTTGTGTGACAGTTTGTGAAAGGAAACAATTTCATCAAGTCTATTTTTGTGTGACAGTTGTTGAAAGGACACAATTTCATCAAGTCTGTTTTTGTGTGACAGTTTTTGAAAGGAAACAATTTCATCAAGTCTATTTTTGTCCGACAGTTTGTGAAAGGAAACAATTTCATCAAGTCTATTTTTGTGTGACAGTTTGTGAAATGGCGCAATTTCATGAAGTCTATTTTTGTGTGACAGTGTGTAATAGGAAACAATTTCATAAAGTCTATTTTTGTGTGACAGTTTGTGAAAGGACACAATTTCATCAAATCTATTTTTTCCTACAGTTTGTGAAAGGAAACAATTTAATCAAGTTTATTTTTGTGTTACAGTTTGTGAAAGGAAACAATTTCAGTAAGTCTATTTTTGTGTGCGATTTTGTGAAAGGAAACAATTTCATCAAGTCTATTTTTGTGTGACAGTTTGTGAAAGGAAACAATTTCATCAAGTCTATTTTTGCCGACAGTTTGTAAAAAGAAAAAATTTCATCAAGTCTATTTTTGTGTGACAGTTTGTGAGATGGCACAATTTCATCAAGTCTATTTTTGTGTGACAGTTTGTGATAGGAAACAATTTCATAAAGTCTATTTTGTGTGACAGTTTGTGAAATGAAACGATTTCATCAAGTCTATTTTTGCCGACTGTTTGTGAAAAGAAACAATTTCATCAAGTCTATTGTTGCCCACAGTTTGTGAAAGGAAACAATTTCATCAAGTCTATTTTAGTGTGACAGTTTGTGAAAGGAAACAATTTCATCAAGTCTATTTTTGTGTGACAGTTTGTGAAAGGAAACAATTTCATCAAGTCTATTTTTGTGTGACTATTGTTGAAAGAACACAATTTCATCAAGTCTGTTTTTGTGTGACAGTTTGTGAAAGGAAACAATTTCATCAAGTCTATTTTTGTGTTACAGTTTGTGAAATGGCGCAATTTCATGAAGTCTATTTTTGTGTGACAGTTTGTAATAGGAAACAATTTCATCAAGTCTATTTTTGTGTGACAGTTTGTGAAAGGACACAATTTCATCAAATCTATTTTTTCCCACAGTTTGTGAAAGGAAACAATTTCATCAAGTCTATTTTTTGTTACAGTTTGTGAAAGGAAACAATTTCAGTAAGTCTATTTTTGTGTGAGATTTTGTGAAAGGACACAATTTCATCAAGTCTATTTTTGTGTGACAGTTTGTGAAAGGAAACAATTTCATCAAGTCTATTTTTGCCGACAGTTTGTAAAAAGAAAAAATTTCATCAAGTCTATTTTTGTGTGACAGTTTGTGATAGGAAACAATTTCATAAAGTCTATTTTTGTGTGACAGTTTGTGAAAGGAAACAACTTCATCAAGTCTATCTTTTTGTGACAGTTTGTGAAATGAAACAATTTCATCAAGTCTATTTTTGCCGACAGATTGTGAAAGGAAACAATTTCATCAAGTCTATTTTTGCCCACAGTTTGTGAAAGGAAACAATTTCATCAAGTCTATTTTTGTGTGACAGTTTGTGAAAGGAAATAATTTCATCAAGTCTATTTTTGTGTGACAGTTTGTGAAAGGAAACAATTTCATCAAGTCTATTTTTGTGTGACTATTGTTGAAAGGACACAATTTCATCAAGTCTGTTTTTGTGTGACAGTTTGTGAAAGGAAACAATTTCATCAAGTCTATTTTTGCCGACAGTTTGTGAAGGGACACAATTTAATCAAGTCTATGGTTGTGTGACAGTTTGTGAAATGAAACAATTTCATCAAGTCTATTTTTGTGTGACAGTTTGTGAAAGTAAACAATTTCATCAAGTCTATTTTTGTGTGACAGTTTGTGAAAGAAAACAATTTCATCAAGTCTATTTTTGTCCGACAGTTTGTGAAAGGAAACAATTTCATCAAGTCTATTTTTGTGTGACAGTTTGTGATAGGAAACAATTTCATAAAGTCTATTTTTGTGTGACAGTTTGTGAAAGGAAACAATTTCATCAAGTCTATTTTTGTGTGACAGTTTGTGAAATGAAACAATTTCATCAAGTCTATTTTTGCCGACAGTTTGTGAAAGGAAACAATTTCATCAAGTCTATTTTTGCCCACAGTTTGTGAAAGGAAACAATTTCATCAAGTCTATTTTTGTGTGACAGTTTGTGAAAGGAAACAATTTCATCAAGTCTATTTTTGTGTGACAGTTTGTGAAAGGAAACAATTTCATCAAGTCTATTTTTGTGTGACAGTTGTTGAAAGGACACAATTTCATCAAGTCTGTTTTTGTGTGACAGTTTGTGAAAGGAAACAATTTCATCAAGTCTATTTTTGTGTGACAGTTTGTGAAAGAAAACAATTTCATCAAGTCTATATTTGTGTGACAGGTTGTGAAAGGAAACAATTTCATCAAGTCTATTTTTGTGTGACAGTTTGTGAAAGAAAACAATTTCATCAAGTCTATATTTGTGTGACAGGTTGTGAAAGGAAACAATTTCATCAAGTCTATTTTTGTGTGACAGTTTGTGAAAGGACACAATTTCATCAAATCTATTTTTTCCGACAGTTTGTGAAAGGAAACAATTTCATCAAGTCTATTTTTTTGTGACAGTTTGTGAAAGAAAACAATTTCATCAAGTCTATTTTTTTGTGACAGTTTGTGAAAGGAAACAATTTCATCAAGTCTATTTTTGTGTGACAGTTGTTGAAAGGACACAATTTCATCAAGTCTGTTTGTGTGTGACAGTTTGTGAAAGGAAACAATTTCATCAAGTCTATTTTTGTGTGACAGTTTGTGAAAGGAAACAATTTCATCAAGTCTATTTTTGTGTGACAGTTTGTGAAATGGCGCAATTTCATGAAGTCCATTTTTGTGTGACAGTGTGTAATAGGAAACAATTTCATAACGTCTATTTTTGTGTGACAGTTTGTGAAAGGACACTATTTCATCAAATCTATTTTTTCCGACAGTTTGTGAAAGGAAACAATTTAACTAAGTCTATTTTTGTGTTACAGTTTGTGAAAGGAAACAATTTCAGTAAGTCTATTTTTGTGTGAGATTTTGTGAAAGGAAACAATTTCATCAAGTCTATTTTTGTGTGACAGTTTGTGAAAGGAAACAATTTCATCAAGTCTATTTTTGCCGACAGTTTGTAAAAAGAAAAAATTTCATCAAGTCTATTTTTGTGTGACAGTTTGTGAGATGGCACAATTTCATCAAGTCTATTTTTGTGTGACAGTTTGTGAAAGGAAACAATTTCATCAAGTCTATTTTTGTGTGACAGTTTGTGAAATGAAACAATTTCATCAAGTCTATTTTTGCCGACTGTTTGTGAAAAGAAACAATTTCATCAAGTCTATTGTTGCCCACAGTTTGTGAAAGGAAACAATTTCATCAAGTCTATTTTAGTGTGACAGTTTGTGAAAGGAAACAATTTCATCAAGTCTATTTTTGTGTGACAGTTTGTGAAAGGAAACAATTTCATCAAGTCTATTTTTGTGTGACTATTGTTGAAAGGACACAATTTCATCAAGTCTGTTTTAGTGTGACAGTTTGTGAAAGGAAACAATTTCATCAAGTCTATTTTTGCCGACAGTTTGTAAAAAGAAAAAATTTCATCAAGTCTATTTTTGTGTGACAGTTTGTGAAAGGAAACAATTTCATCAAGTCTATTTTTGCCGACAGTTTGTAAAAAGAAAAAATTTCATCAAGTCTATTTTTGTGTGACAGTTTGTGAAAGGAAACAATTTCATAAAGTCTATTTTTGTGTGACAGTTTGTGAAAGGAAACAATTTCATCAAGTCTATTTTTGTGTGACAGTTTGTGAAATGAAACAATTTCATCAAGTCTATTTTTGCCGACAGTTTGTGAAAGGAAACAATTTCATCAAGTCTATTTTTGCCCACAGTTTGTGAAAGGAAACAATTTCATCAAGTCTATTTTTGTGTGACAGTTTGTGAAAGGAAACAATTTCATCAAGTCTATTTTTGCCGACAGTTTGTGAAGGGACACAATTTAATCAAGTCTATTGTTGTGTCACAGTTTGTGAAAGGAAACAATTTCATCAAGTCTATTTTTGCCGACATTTTGTGAAAGGAAAAAATTTCATCAAGTCTATTTTTGTGTGACAGTTTGTGAAAGTAAACAATTTCATCAAGTCTATTTTTTGTGACAGTTTGTGAAAGGAAACAATTTCATTAAGTCTATTTTTGTGTGAGATTTTGTGAAAGGAAACAATTTCATCAAGTCTATTTTGGTGTGACAGTTGTTGAAAGGACAAAATTTCATCAAGTCTGTTTGTGTGTGACAGTTTGTGAAAGGAAACAATTTCATCTAGTCTATTTTTGTCCGACAGTTTGTGAAAGGAACAATTTCATCAAGTCTATTTTTGTTTGACAGTTTGTGAAATAGCGCAATTTCATGAAGTCTGTTTTTGTGTGATAGTTTGTAATATGAAACAATTTCATCAAGTCTATTTTTGTGTGACAGTTTGTGAAAGGACACAATTTCACCAAATCTATTTTTTCCGACAGTTTGTGAAAGGAAACAATTTCATCAAGTCTATTTTTGTGTTACAGTTTGTGAAAGGAAACAATTTCAGTAAATCTATTTTTGTGTGAGATTTTGTGAAAGGAAACAATTTCATCAAGTCTATTTTTGTGTGACAGTTTGTGAAAGGAAACAATTTCATCAAGTCTATTTTTGCCGACAGTTTGTAAAAAGAAAAAATTTCATCAAGTCTATTTTTGTGTGACAGTTTGTGATAGGAAACAATTTCATAAAGTCTATTTTTGTGTGACAGTTTGTGAAAGGAAACAATTTCATCAAGTCTCTTTTTGTGTGACAGTTTGTGAAATGAAACAATTTCATCAAGTCTATTTTTGCCGACAGTTTGTGAAAGGAAACAATTTCATCAAGTCTATTTTTGCCAACAGTTTGTGAAAGGAAACAATTTCATCAAGTCTATTTTTGTGTGACAGTTTGTGAAAGGAAGCAATTTCATCAAGTCTATTTTTTCCGACAGTTTGTGAAGGGACACAATTTAATCAAGTCTATTGTTGTGTGACAGTTTGTGAAAGGAAACAATTTCATCAAGTCTATTTTTGCCGACAGTTTGTGAAAGGAAACAATTTCATCAAGTCTATTTTTGCCGACAGTTTGTGAAATGAAACAATTTCATCAAGTCTATTGTAGCCAACAGTGTTTGGAAAGAAACAATTTAATCAAGTCTATTTTTTTGCTGACGGTTTGTGAAAGGAAACAATTTCATCAAGTCTATTTTATGCCTACGGTTTGTGGAAGTTAATAATTTCATCAAGTCTATTTTTGCCGATGGTTTGTGGAAAAAACAATTTCATCAAGTCTATTATTTGCCGACGGTTTATGAAGGAAACAATTACATAAAGTTTATTTTTTGCCGACGGTTTGTAGAAAGAAAACAATTACATCAAGTCTACTTTTTGCCGCGATTTGTGGAAGGAAACAATTTCATCAATCTACTTTTAGCCGCGCTTAGTGGAAGGAAACAATTTCATCAAGTCTATTTTTTGCCGCTGTTTGTAGAAGGAAACAATTTCATCAAGTCTATTTTTGCCGCGCTTTGTGGAAGGAACCAATTTCATCTAGTCGATTTTTGGCCGAGCGTTGGGAAAGGAAACAATTTAATCAAGTCTATTTTATGCCAACTGTTTGTGGAAGGAAACAATTTAATCAAGTCTATTTTTGCTGACGGTTTGTTAAAGGAAACAATTTCATCAAGTCTATTTTTGCCGACGGTTTGTGGAAAATACAATTTCATCAAGTCTATTTTTTGCCGACGGTTTGTGGAAGGAAACAATTTCATCAAATCTATTTTTTTGCTGACGGTTTGTGGAATGAAACAATTTCATCAACTCTTTTTTGCCGACTGCTTGTGGAAAGAAACAATTTAATAGACTGTATTTTTTGACAACGGTTTATTGAAGGACACAATTTCATCAAGTCTATTTTTTTCAATTGTTTGCGGAAGGAAACAATTTCATCAAGTTTTTTTTTGCCGACAGTTTGTGAAAAAAACAATTTCATCAAGTCTATTTTTGCCGACAGTTTGTGAAAGGAAACAATTTCATCAAGTCTATTTTTGCCGACAGTTTGTGAAAGGAAACAATTTCATCAAGTCTATTTTTGCCGACAGTTTGTGAAAGGACACAATTTCATCAAGTCTATTTCTGTGTGACAGTTTGTGAAAGGAAACAATTTCATCAAGTCTATTTTTGTTTGACAGTTTGTGACACGAAACAATTACATCAAGTCTATTTGTGTGTGACAGTTTGTGAAAGGACACAATTTCATCAAGTCTATTTTTGTATGACAGTTTGTGAAAGCAAACAATTTCATCAAGTCTATTTTTGTGTGACAGTTTGTGACACGAAACAATTACATCAAGTCTATTTGTGTGTGACAGTTTGTGAAAGGACACAATTTGATCAAGTCTATTTTTGTGTGACAGTTTGTGAAAGCAAACAATTTCATCAAGTCTATTTTTGTGTGACAGTTTGTGAAAGGAAACAATTTCATCAAGTCTATTTTTGTGTGACAGTTTGTGAAAGGAAACAATTTCATCAAGTCTATTTTTGTGTGACAGTTGTTGAAAAAACACAATTTCATCAAGTCTGTTTTTGTGTGACAGTTTGTGAAAGGAAACAATTTCATCAAGTCTATTTTTGTCCGACAGTTTGTGAAAGGAAACAATTTCATCAAATCTATTTTTTCCGACAGTTTGTGAAAGGAAACAATTTCATCAAGTCTATTTTTGTGTTACAGTTTGTGAAAGGAAACAATTTCAGTAAGTCTATTTTTGTGTGAGATTTTGTGAAAGGAAACAATTTCATCAAGTCTATTTTTGTGTGACAGTTTGTGAAAGGAAACAATTTCATCAAGTCTATTTTTGCCGACAGTTTGTAAAAAGAAAAAATTTCATCAAGTCTATTTTTGTGTGACAGTTTGTGAGATGGCACAATTTCATCAAGTCTATTTTTGTGTGACAGTTTGTGATAGGAAACAATTTCATAAAGTCTATTTTTGTGTGACAGTTTGTGATAGGAAACAATTTAATCAAGTCTATTTTTGTGTGACAGTTTGTGATAGGAAACAATTTCATCAAGTCTATTTTTGTGTGACAGTTTGTGAAAGGAAACAATTTCATCAAGACTATTTTTGCCGACAGTTTGTGAAAGGACACAATTTCATCAAGTCTATTTTTGCCCACAGTTTGTGAAAGGAAACAATTTCATCAAGTCTATTTTTGTGTGACAGTTTGTGAAAGGAAACAATTTCATCCAGTCTATTTTTGCCGACAGTTTGTGAAGGGACACAATTTAATCAAGTCTATTGTTGTGTGACAGTTTGTGAAAGGAAACAATTTCATCAAGTCTATTTTTGCCGACAGTTTGTGAAAGGAAAAAATTTCATCAAGTCTATTTTTGTGTGACAGTTTGTGAAAGTAAACAATTTCATCAAGTCTATTTTTGTGTGACAGTTGTTGAAAGGACACAATTTCATCAAGCCTGTTTTTGTGTGACAGTTTGTGAAAGGAAACAATTTCATCAAGTCTATTTTTGTCCGACAGTTTGTGAAAGGAAACAATTTCATCAAGTCTATTTTTGTGTAACAGTTTGTGAAATGGCGCAATTTCATCAAGTCTATTTTTGTGTGACAGTTTGTAATAGGAAACAATTTCATAAAGTCTATTTTTGTGTGACAGTTTGTGAAAAGACACAATTTCATCAAATCTATTTTTTCCGACAGTTTGTGAAAGGAAACAATTTCATCAAGTCTATTTTTGTGTGACAGTTTGTGAAAGGAAATAATTTCATCAAGTCTATTTTTGCCGACAGTTTGTAAAAACAAAAAATTTCATCAAGTCTATTTTTGTGTGACAGTTTGTGAGATGGCACAATTTCATCAAGTCTATTTTTGTGTGACAGTTTGTGATAGGAAACAATTTCATAAAGTCTATTTTTGTGTGACAGTTTGTGAAAGGACACAATTTCATCAAGTCTATTTTTGTGTGACAGTTTGTGAAATGAAACAATTTCATCAAGTCTATTTTTGTCCGACAGTTTGTGAAAGGAAACAATTTCATCAAGTCTATTTTTGCCCACAGTTTGTGAAAGGAAACAATTTCATCAAGTCTATTTTTGTGTGACAGTTTGTGAAAGGAAACAATTTCATCAAGTCTATTTTTTCCGACATTTGTGAAGGGACACAATTTAATCAAGTCTATTGTTGTGTGACAGTTTGTGAAAGGGAACAATTTCATCAAGTCTATGTTTGCCGACAGTTTGTGAAAGGAAAAAATTTCATCAAGTCTATTTTTGTGTGAAAGTTTGTGAAAGGACACAATTTCATCAAGTCTATTTTTGTGTGACAGTTTGTGAAATGAAACAATTTCATCAAGTCTATTTTTGTCCGACAGTTTGTGAAAATAAACAATTTCATCAAGTCTATTTTTGTGTGACAGTTTGTGAAAGGAAATAATTTCATCAAGTCTATTTTTGCCGACAGTTTGTAAAAACAAAAAATTTCATCAAGTCTATTTTTGTGTGACAGTTTGTGAGATGGCACAATTTCATCAAGTCTATTTTTGTGTGACAGTTTGTGAGATGACACAATTTCATAAAGTCTATTTTTGTGTGACAGTTTGTGAAAGGACACAATTTCATCAAGTCTATTTTTGTGTGACAGTTTGTCAAATGAAACAATTTCATCAAGTCTATTTTTGTCCGACAGTTTGTGAAAGGAAACAATTTCATCAAGTCTATTTTTGCCCACAGTTTGTGAAAGGAAACAATTTCATCAAGTCTATTATTGTGTGACAGTTTGTGAAAGGACACAATTTCATCAAGTCTATTTTTGTGTGACAGTTTGTGAAATGAAACAATTTCATCAAGTCTATTTTTGTCCGACAGTTTGTGAAAGGAAACAATTTCATCAAGTCTATTTTTGCCCACAGTTTGTGAAAGGAAACAATTTCATCAAGTCTATTTTTGTGTGACAGTTTGTGAAAGGAAACAATTTCATCAAGTCTATTTTTTCCGACATTTGTGAAGGGACACAATTTAATCAAGTCTATTGTTGTGTGACAGTTTGTGAAAGGGAACAATTTCATCAAGTCTATGTTTGCCGACAGTTTGTGAAAGGAAAAAATTTCATCAAGTCTATTTTTGTGTGACAGTTTGTGAAAGGACACAATTTCATCAAGTCTATTTTTGTGTGACAGTTTGTGAAATGAAACAATTTCATCAAGTCTATTTTTGTCCGACAGTTTGTGAAAGGAAACAATTTCATCAAGTCTATTTTTGTGTGACAGTTTGTGAAAGGAAATAATTTCATCAAGTCTATTTTTGCCGACAGTTTGTAAAAAGAAAAAATTTCATCAAGTCTATTTTTGTGTGACAGTTTGTGAGATGGCACAATTTCATCAAGTCTATTTTTGTGTGACAGTTTGTGATAGGAAACAATTTCATAAAGTCTATTTTTGTGTGACAGTTTGTGAAAGGACACAATTTCATCAAGTCTATTTTTGTGTGACAGTTTGTGAAATGAAACAATTTCATCAAGTCTATTTTTGTCCGACAGTTTGTGAAAGGAAACAATTTCATCAAGTCTATTTTTGCCCACAGTTTGTGAAAGGAAACAATTTCATCAAGTCTATTTTTGTGTGACAGTTTGTGAAAGGACACAATTTCATCAAGTCTATTTTTGTGTGACAGTTTGTGAAATGAAACAATTTCATCAAGTCTATTTTTGTCCGACAGTTTGTGAAAGGAAACAATTTCATCAAGTCTATTTTTGCCCACGGTTTGTGAAAGGAAACAATTTCATCAAGTCTATTTTTGTGTGACAGTTTGTGAAAGGAAACAATTTCATCAAGTCTATTTTTGCCGACAGTTTGTGAAGGGACACAATTTAATCAAGTCTATTGTTGTGTCACAGTTTGTGAAAGGAAACAATTTCATCAAGTCTATTTTTGCCGACATTTTGTGAAAGGAAAAAATTTCATCAAGTCTATTTTTGTGTGACAGTTTGTGAAAGTAAACAATTTCATCAAGTCTATTTTTTGTGACAGTTTGTGAAAGGAAACAATTTCATCAAGTCTATTTTTGTGTGAGATTTTGTGAAAGGAAACAATTTCATCAAGTCTATTTTGGTGTGACAGTTGTTGAAAGGACAAAATTTCATCAAGTCTGTTTGTGTGTGACAGTTTGTGAAAGGAAACAATTTCATCTAGTCTATTTTTGTCCGACAGTTTGTGAAAGGAACAATTTCATCAAGTCTATTTTTGTTTGACAGTTTGTGAAATAGCGCAATTTCATGAAGTCTATTTTTGTGTGATAGTTTGTAATATGAAACAATTTCATAAAGTCTATTTTTGTGTGACAGTTTGTGAAAGGACACAATTTCACCAAATCTATTTTTTCCGACAGTTTGTGAAAGGAAACAATTTCATCAAGTCTATTTTTGTGTTACAGTTTGTGAAAGGAAACAATTTCAGTAAATCTATTTTTGTGTGAGATTTTGTGAAAGGAAACAATTTCATCAAGTCTATTTTTGTGTGACAGTTTGTGAAAGGAAACAATTTCATCAAGTCTATTTTTGCCGACAGTTTGTAAAAAGAAAAAATTTCATCAAGTCTATTTTTGTGTGACAGTTTGTGATAGGAAACAATTTCATAAAGTCTATTTTTGTGTGACAGTTTGTGAAAGGAAACAATTTCATCAAGTCTCTTTTTGTGTGACAGTTTGTGAAATGAAACAATTTCATCAAGTCTATTTTTGCCGACAGTTTGTGAAAGGAAACAATTTCATCAAGTCTATTTTTGCCAACAGTTTGTGAAAGGAAACAATTTCATCAAGTCTATTTTTGTGTGACAGTTTGTGAAAGGAAGCAATTTCATCAAGTCTATTTTTTCCGACAGTTTGTGAAGGGACACAATTTAATCAAGTCTATTGTTGTGTGACAGTTTGTGAAAGGAAACAATTTCATCAAGTCTATTTTTGCCGACAGTTTGTGAAATGAAACAATTTCATCAAGTCTATTGTAGCCAACAGTGTTTGGAAAGAAACAATTTAATCAAGTCTATTTTTTTGCTGACGGTTTGTGAAAGGAAACAATTTCATCAAGTCTATTTTATGCCTACGGTTTGTGGAAGTTAATAATTTCATCAAGTCTATTTTTGCCGATGGTTTGTGGAAAAAACAATTTCATCAAGTCTATTATTTGCCGACGGTTTATGAAGGAAACAATTACATAAAGTTTATTTTTTGCCGACGGTTTGTAGAAAGAAAACAATTACATCAAGTCTACTTTTTGCCGCGATTTGTGGAAGGAAACAATTTCATCAATCTACTTTTAGCCGCGCTTAGTGGAAGGAAACAATTTCATCAAGTCTATTTTTTGCCGCTGTTTGTAGAAGGAAACAATTTCATCAAGTCTATTTTTGCCGCGCTTTGTGGAAGGAACCAATTTCATCTAGTCGATTTTTGGCCGAGCGTTGGGAAAGGAAACAATTTAATCAAGTCTATTTTATGCCAACTGTTTGTGGAAGGAAACAATTTAATCAAGTCTATTTTTGCTGACGGTTTGTTAAAGGAAACAATTTCATCAAGTCTATTTTTGCCGACGGTTTGTGGAAAATACAATTTCATCAAGTCTATTTTTTGCCGACGGTTTGTGGAAGGAAACAATTTCATCAAATCTATTTTTTTGCTGACGGTTTGTGGAATGAAACAATTTCATCAACTCTTTTTTGCCGACTGCTTGTGGAAAGAAACAATTTAATAGACTGTATTTTTTGACAACGGTTTATTGAAGGACACAATTTCATCAAGTCTATTTTTTTCAATTGTTTGCGGAAGGAAACAATTTCATCAAGTTTTTTTTTGCCGACAGTTTGTGAAAAAAACAATTTCATCAAGTCTATTTTTGCCGACAGTTTGTGAAAGGAAACAATTTCATCAAGTCTATTTTTGCCGACAGTTTGTGAAAGGAAACAATTTCATCAAGTCTATTTTTGCCGACAGTTTGTGAAAGGACACAATTTCATCAAGTCTATTTCTGTGTGACAGTTTGTGAAAGGAAACAATTTCATCAAGTCTATTTTTGTTTGACAGTTTGTGACACGAAACAATTACATCAAGTCTATTTGTGTGTGACAGTTTGTGAAAGGACACAATTTCATCAAGTCTATTTTTGTATGACAGTTTGTGAAAGCAAACAATTTCATCAAGTCTATTTTTGTGTGACAGTTTGTGACACGAAACAATTACATCAAGTCTATTTGTGTGTGACAGTTTGTGAAAGGACACAATTTGATCAAGTCTATTTTTGTGTGACAGTTTGTGAAAGCAAACAATTTCATCAAGTCTATTTTTGTGTGACAGTTTGTGAAAGGAAACAATTTCATCAAGTCTATTTTTGTGTGACAGTTTGTGAAAGGAAACAATTTCATCAAGTCTATTTTTGTGTGACAGTTGTTGAAAAAACACAATTTCATCAAGTCTGTTTTTGTGTGACAGTTTGTGAAAGGAAACAATTTCATCAAGTCTATTTTTGTCCGACAGTTTGTGAAAGGAAACAATTTCATCAAATCTATTTTTTCCGACAGTTTGTGAAAGGAAACAATTTCATCAAGTCTATTTTTGTGTTACAGTTTGTGAAAGGAAACAATTTCAGTAAGTCTATTTTTGTGTGAGATTTTGTGAAAGGAAACAATTTCATCAAGTCTATTTTTGTGTGACAGTTTGTGAAAGGAAACAATTTCATCAAGTCTATTTTTGCCGACAGTTTGTAAAAAGAAAAAATTTCATCAAGTCTATTTTTGTGTGACAGTTTGTGAGATGGCACAATTTCATCAAGTCTATTTTTGTGTGACAGTTTGTGATAGGAAACAATTTCATAAAGTCTATTTTTGTGTGACAGTTTGTGATAGGAAACAATTTAATCAAGTCTATTTTTGTGTGACAGTTTGTGATAGGAAACAATTTCATCAAGTCTATTTTTGTGTGACAGTTTGTGAAAGGAAACAATTTCATCAAGACTATTTTTGCCGACAGTTTGTGAAAGGACACAATTTCATCAAGTCTATTTTTGCCCACAGTTTGTGAAAGGAAACAATTTCATCAAGTCTATTTTTGTGTGACAGTTTGTGAAAGGAAACAATTTCATCCAGTCTATTTTTGCCGACAGTTTGTGAAGGGACACAATTTAATCAAGTCTATTGTTGTGTGACAGTTTGTGAAAGGAAACAATTTCATCAAGTCTATTTTTGCCGACAGTTTGTGAAAGGAAAAAATTTCATCAAGTCTATTTTTGTCCGACAGTTTGTGAAAGGAAACAATTTCATCAAGTCTATTTTTGTGTGACAGTTGTTGAAAGGACACAATTTCATCAAGTCTGTTTTTGTGTGACAGTTTGTGAAAGGAAACAATTTCATCAAGTCTATTTTTTCCGACATTTGTGAAGGGACACAATTTAATCAAGTCTATTGTTGTGTGACAGTTTGTGAAAGGGAACAATTTCATCAAGTCTATGTTTGCCGACAGTTTGTGAAAGGAAAAAATTTCATCAAGTCTATTTTTGTGTGACAGTTTGTGAAAGGACACAATTTCATCAAGTCTATTTTTGTGTGACAGTTTGTGAAATGAAACAATTTCATCAAGTCTATTTTTGTCCGACAGTTTGTGAAAGGAAACAATTTCATCAAGTCTATTTTTGTGTGACAGTTTGTGAAAGGAAATAATTTCATCAAGTCTATTTTTGCCGACAGTTTGTAAAAAGAAAAAATTTCATCAAGTCTATTTTTGTGTGACAGTTTGTGAGATGGCACAATTTCATCAAGTCTATTTTTGTGTGACAGTTTGTGATAGGAAACAATTTCATAAAGTCTATTTTTGTGTGACAGTTTGTGAAAGGACACAATTTCATCAAGTCTATTTTTGTGTGACAGTTTGTGAAATGAAACAATTTCATCAAGTCTATTTTTGTCCGACAGTTTGTGAAAGGAAACAATTTCATCAAGTCTATTTTTGCCCACAGTTTGTGAAAGGAAACAATTTCATCAAGTCTATTTTTGTGTGACAGTTTGTGAAAAGACACAATTTCATCAAGTCTATTTTTGTGTGACAGTTTGTGAAATGAAACAATTTCATCAAGTCTATTTTTGTCCGACAGTTTGTGAAAGGAAACAATTTCATCAAGTCTATTTTTGCCCACGGTTTGTGAAAGGAAACAATTTCATCAAGTCTATTTTTGTGTGACAGTTTGTGAAAGGAAACAATTTCATCAAGTCTATTTTTGCCGACAATTTGTGAAGGGACACAATTTAATCAAGTCTATTGTTGTGTGACAGTTTGTGAAAGGGAACAATTTCATCAAGTCTATGTTTGCCGACAGTTTGTGAAAGGAAAAAATTTCATCAAGTCTATTTTTGTGTGACAGTTTGTGAAAGTAAACAATTTCATCAAGTCTATTTTTGGGCTGATGACAAATGTGTTTAAAAAGATGGCTGGTCTCAGGCAGGACAACAAGTGCAGGTTTTGCCACACTGAAGTGGAGAGTGTGAGCCACCTGATATCGAGTTGCAAAATTATGTTAGCAGATTGCTCTTACACAGCAAGACATAATGGAGTGTGTAGGTACCTCCACAGAACCATTTGTAAGAAACTGAAGATCAAGTGTAGCAGCAAGCCCTGGGAACATCTACCTGAGAGAATCGTGGGAAATGAGACATACACCATCCATTATGACAATGAAATCCCCACAGTTACGTATCTGGAAAATGTAGCTGTCAAACCTGACATTGTAATATGGATCAAGAGAGAGATAGAGAGAGAGTGGAACCTTTGGTTGAGGTCAGTGTCCCTAATGAATGGGGCCTAAACAGAGCTGAAAGGGAAAACATAACAAAATATCAAGGTTAATGTATGATATGAAAAGAAACTGGAACCTCAAAAAGATCTCCATCATTCCAGTTATCATAGGAGCCACTGGACTCATGACGAAGTATATGAAAAAGTATTTGGCAAGTATACCTGGTGAACCAAGTGCAAGAGAAATCCAAACAACTGCACTCAAGGGAACAGCTAAAATCCTGAAAATAGCTCTCGGTTGGAATCTGTAAATTGCAGGTGATTGTGTGGTATTTGGAAGAATGCCCCATTCCCAGCAAATGAAAGAAAATTAAAAGAAAAAACAGAGAGAAGTTGTAAGATGTGTGGGACTTCTTTTACACTGAAAGCATGCTTGAAAACACACATGAGAATACAGATTGGAGGAAGAATTAAGTTTATTTGTATATTCTGTTATGCCCTTGCAAAGGGATGTGCCGAAATGTGCAGCTATGAAGATGCTTCCCAAAGGAAGTGTACCCTGACCAAATTTTCCAAATAAAAACAAAAATGAATAAGAAAACAACAAAGAAAAACACTGGCAGGACGTAGCACAGGATGAAAAGGTCCCCTCATCATGGATATGCATTGAGCCATGCACAGGATGAAAAGGTCCCCTCATCATGGATATGCATTGAGCCATGCACAGGAAATAAGAGTGCACCGTTTCCCATTGCTATTACTCTACGTAGCAGCACTAAACTGGGCAATCCAGCAGACCAGAAAAACTCTGATCGTGAACCCTAACAGCAACACCCTGTAGTGTTACTGCACCAACGATTCACCGGGGAGGGGACGAGTTACGGCCCCTGGCGATGACTCAGTTAGAATGTACTTTGACCGCCAATAAACCTTGTTACTTATCCTATACTTCTCTCCGTCTTACTACTCATTAAACCCAGCCAATAACATTACATAGTGTCAGATAAAAGATACAATTTGCGGAGACCAAAAACAAAGTAAAAGATCGGATATCGTAGTAAGAAAAACAAAGGATTTCTAAGAGAAAGAAAATTCTACTATCGATAAACAAACGACTTACGGAAAACGGTCCCACAAAAACAAAAACAAAAGTAAGAAAAGAGAGAACAGTGAGTACAGAAATTTGTTTTCTCATATATATCATATACTTTTGAAAAATGCCTCACACTGACATAAAGCAATATTCTGCTAATATACAACCCTCCGAACGAATGACTCTCGTTGGAAATGTTGCTAATAACTGGCGAAAATTTAAGCGAAATCTTCTCAATTATTCGATCGCTAGTAGATTGTCTAAAGAAGCAGATACTTCATATCAGACATCGGTATTTTTAGCAACTATCGGGGAGGATAGTTACGATATATATGAAGGGTTGAAGTTTAACTCTGAGGAAGAAAAGACAGACCTAGAGAAGGTGATGAAGAAGTTTGAGGATTTTTTCGTGGGTGAAACACACGAAGTTTACGAATCCTATACATTCCATATTCGCAAGCAAGAAGTATCGGAAGGTATCGAGACCTATATAGCTGCTCTTTGACAACTTGCAAAGAACTGTAATTTCGGACAGCTACAGGATAGGCTTATTCGAGACCAAGTCGTTGTCGGAGTTCGAAGCGATACCGTCAGAGAAAAGTTACTGTCTGATAAACAGCTTACTCTACAAATAGGTAGAGCCTACGAAACTTCGAAACAACAGACGCAGACCATTTCCTCCGGTGCCGATGCAGCGGATACTCAAATCAACCGGGTTACGAAGCGAACCTACAAGACAAACTTCACTAAACAACCACATCCGAAATCGAAAATGCCTAGCAAATACACACGCTGCGGGAAATTTCCATTCCACAATAGAAATGACTGCCCAGCAAAAGATGCACGCTGCAGAATTTGTTCGCAGAAAGGGCATTATGCAAAATTTTGCGGAAAAGATAAAGTAAAGGTTAGAGAAATAAGAGAGGAAGAAGAAAATCATTTTTTAGGTTCTGTCACTCTCGAAAATATAGGTACAATTACCACTGAGGATAATACAAATTGGCAGGCTAAAATCAAGGTCACCACTAAGACCTATACCAAATTTATAAATTTTAGGCTGGATACAGGTGCAGATGTGACCGTAATCCTGGACCGGTTCTTCAGGAAAAATTCCCCACTCATCCAACCCACAAACAAAAGACTGTACAGACCGGGTCATCATAGGATGTGTGAAGGCCAAACTGTCCACAGAAAAAGTAAGCTTGCAACAAGACCTTTAGGTTATAGAGAGTCTGCAAGAACCTCTACTGGGAGGACCAGCAATCAAAGCCTGCTGAAAGAAGTAAATAGAGTGACACGCGAAGGGCACCAGTATAAGAAAGAGTTTCCAGAACTGTTCACAGGCCTAGGGAAACTGGAACATGTGTACCAGATACGTTTGGATGCAGGAGCTCAGTCCTTTTCCATTGCTACCCCAAGAAGATTGCTGTTGCCTATGAAACAGAAGGTTCAGGAAGAACTGAAACGTCTGGAGAACGAGGACATAATCCGTCCAGTCAAATCATGAACTGATTGGTGTGCCCCAATAGTCGCTGTCCAAAAAGCTAACGGTAAAGTTAGGTTATGCGTCGACTTTACCAAGCTAAACGAGAGCGTGAAACAGGAAAAATTTCCTTTACCCACCACAGACCAATTACTGGTCGAGCACGATGGAGCCACAGTGTTTAGCAAGCTCGACTGCAACAACGGTTTCTACCAAATCGTCCTACACGAAAAATCGCAGGTCCTTACCACATTTATAACACCTTATGGGAGGTACTGTTTCAAACAACTTCCATTCGGGATAAGTTCTGGGCCAGAAATCTTTCATAGGGAAATGACACACATTTTGTCCGGAATACCAGGAGTCATCTGTGATATAGATGACGTCCTAATAAGTGGAAGAAACCAGCAGGAGCACGAACAGCGACTAAAAGCAGTACTGCAGAAAATGAAGGCTGCAGGAGCTACACTCAACGATAAATGTGTATTTTCTGTCATAAACATAAAGTTTCTGGGTCACATTATATCAAAAGAGGGAATACAAATAGATCCCGAAAAAGTAGCAGCAATTATGGACTTGCCCAGACCTGAGAATGTGTCCGAATTACGACGCTTACTGGGCATGGCAAACCAGGTCGGAAAATTTGCTAGGAATCTAGTCGAAACCACCAAACCACTCCGAGAGCTTCTTAGGAAAGAGTCAGAATGGATCTGGGATGAGCCTCAGAAAGCAGCATTCCAGACCCTGAAGAAGCAACTGAGTTCTGCACCAGTACTGACTCATTACAATTCCAACAAGCCGACAAGTGTATCAGCAGATTCATCTAGGCAGTGTACTACTGCAGAAGCAAGAAAATGACTGGAGACCGGTATTTTATGCTTCACGATCTCTGACATAAACAGAGCAGAGATATGCACAGGTTGAGAAGGAGGCACTAGCAGTCACTTGGTGTTGTGAAAAATTTGCGGACTACTTGGTTGGAATGCCAAAATTCACAGTCGAAACAGACCACAAACCACTGTTGGCACTGTTGAAGTCGAAGCGACTCAACGAATTCAACGTTTCCGCATGAGGTTAATGAGATTCTCTTATGAGATCATATACACAGCGGGAAAATACCTCACAACAGCAGACGCTTTGTCCCGACCACCTGGGAGTAGTCCCGTTATACAGGATATCCAGCAGGAGACAGAGACCGACTCATTTATCCGCTCAGTCATAGGAAATATCTCGGCGAGCGATAAACGATTGGAGGATATCCGACTAAAACAAAATACTGACCAGGTCTGCACTCAGGTAATCAAATATTATGAGATGGACCACTGGCCCGAAAGAGCAAGGCGGGACCCTGAACTAAAACAGTACTGGTTTGTCAACCAGGACCTAACAGTTTACAAGGGACTTCTAATGTACCAGAGCCGACTTGTCATTCCTAATGTACTTCAAAAAGACATACTAAAGCGTCTACATGAGGGACATCAAGGTATTGTCAAATGCCGAGCACTAGCTCGCGAAAGTGTGTGGTGGCCTGGCCTCTCTAAACAAATTGCAGACAAAGTTGGGAAATGCGGTATTTGTGAAAAAGAACGAAAATATCCACCAGAACCACTACAAGCCACCAAATTACCTGCATATCCATGGCAGAAAATAGGAATGGATCTGTTCGAATTCATGGGACACTGATATCTTCTGATTGTTGATTATTTTTCCAGGTGGATTGAAATAGCCCATTTACGGACAACCACCTCAGCCAGCGTAATAGAGCATTGCAAATCAATATTCGCTAGGCATGGGATCCCAGAGACAATCATATCTGACAACGGTCCCCAATTCAGTTCTAGTGAATTCAGGAACTTTTCAAATGTTTTTGACTTCCTGCACCTCACAAGTAGCCCCCATCATCCGCAAGGAAACGGAGAAGCTGAACATGCAGTCCAGACAATAAAAAACTTATTGAAGAAAGCAAGTGACCCATACATAGCACTGCTAAATTATCGCAGCACTCCTCTGCAACACGGCAAGAGTCCTGCAGAGCTGTTAATGAATAGAAAACTAAGAACACGGATCCCTACCATTCCTCAAAGAAATTCATTTGATCAGCAAAACATCAAGGAACATAGAAGGGCAGACACCCGGCTCAAAGTCAGACAAAAGCAAAACTATGACAAACGTCATCGGGCTAAAGATCGTCCTGCCTTTGAAAAAGGACAACCAGTCTGGGTCAAGATACCTAAGACCAGTACAGCTGTAGTAAGTAAAACTCTGTCACCATGGTCAGTCCTAGTTAAGACAGATTCAGGACTACACCGACGCAACAAAAGTAATCTGCGCCTAAGGAATGGAGAAACCAGCTTCTCTCAGGTGGCTACCCTACAGGAAGCAAACACCTTACCATGTTCCCCTCGATATGGATATATGTATAGCTGTGATGATGACTCAACAGATCTTCCCAGTAACCAAAGAAACATCCCACTAGAGAGTTCCAGAGGTCTTGACCAAGGAAAATATACAAGAAGCGGTCGACAAGTTCGACCACCTAAAAGACTGTCCTTGTAAAGAACTTTACAACCAAAAGGGGGATGTAGTGTTACTGCACTGACGATTCACCGGTAAGGGGACGAGTTACGGCCTCTGGCGATGACTCAGTTAGAATGTATTTTGACCGCCAATAAACCTTGTTACTTATCCTATACTTCTCTCCGTTGTTACTACTCATTTAACCCAGCCAATAACATTATACACCCAACAATAAAACACAAGGAAACGAAACTACAAAATAGTCAGGTGGTCTGTTGAGGAGAAGAAAAAAGATTCTTCACTGCTTCACATAGCATAGATTTGAGAAATGGGACAGATGTAAGAAAATAATATTTGAGGCTCAAACCTAATGGATAAACTTGCTAAGAGAAAAATGTTAGGCCACTACAACAACAAAATTGCTCTCCATTGTATATCAAATTTAGAACTATATACCTCCACATGAGATCGATGAGAGAGCGCTCAATGAGGCAAGTGTGGACTTCAAGTTGCAGAAAGATCAGAGAATACAATCAAACCCAATGGAGCAGGGAGAAAAAATGTACTCTTATATGGGCAATGGAGTATGCTAAAGCCAAATACACAGGGCTTAGAGAAAGATGCGCAGAATGGCAGGGAATTTTCTTCTACCACTGCCCATATAAGAAGGGCATACCAAAAGAAAGGCTAACTTGCTAAAAATCAAACTTCTTGGCAAGCAGGACATTTTCTCATGCCTGACTCAATCACCTGCAATTCAACAACCCAACATACAGGGGAACGATGTCTGTCCAAAGAAAACGATGTCTGTCCAAAGGTAAATTCCCTGCATAACAAACAACACAACCATGCTCGAAAGAGGCGACAGAACAAGGCCCCTTCAGACTCCACCAATCGATGCAGACCAAAACGGGTGGAATAATAGGTCGTTTTGTAAAATATTTAAGTTAAGCACTTTGTATCGCCGCCACTTACAACTACTTACCGCCGGTATTTTATATTGTTGGTTTGTTATCACTAAAAAAAAATTATAAAACGAATTATTATCGGTTTTGTTTACAAAATGCTTAACTATACAAAATCAAAATAAATAATAAAAAATAGAATTTGTAAACATCGGTAATTAAAAAAATATAATTTTTAAAAAGGGAATTATTTTTACCTAAAAGAACAGGCTACAAAGAAAAAGGGATCCTTGGATTTAAACACTTGAAAGCGCTAAAAATATGTGATAAATTCTTCATTTTTAGTGTAAAAAATAAATAAATAAAAAGATCATTAAAAAAATAAAATAAACAAACTTATTCAGGTAGGTAGAAGTGTAATTTATCTTGCCTTTGGTAACATTTATTTGTTGACTTTTCTGACACTTGTATAGATCGGGTACACGAGTCGAAATTTATTTTAGAAGAGTTCCAATTGTGTAAGGGGCAGATAACTCTCTTTTTTTAGTACGGAATTTCTCCGAAAATGGAAAATATCAATTTTTTTAAATAAGAAGTCATGCAAATTCAATATTTAAGAAAATCAACAGTATATTGATAGAACATTTATTGAAGAAAATAGAATTTGGGAAAATCAACAGTATATTTTTTCATTTCAAAACCAACAAAACGAACAGTCCTCGTGTTTGGATTAACAGATTTTTTATTTTTTTTTATAGTTTAAAATATTAAATTATCGCAGAAATTAACATTTGTGAAAATCAATAGAACATTTATTGAAGAAAATAGAATTTGGGAAAATCAACAGTATATTTTTTCATTTCAAAACGAACAACCATCGGTTTTTGTTTAAAACATTTTTGATTTTTATTTTATAGTTTAAAAAATAATTTTTTTTTTCTCTTGATTTTGTTTTTTTAAACGGGATAGCATTCAGAAATTTGTTCAAAACGACTCTGTAGGGGGGTTGCGGAAAATTTCTGCCGCCACATAAATTCTGATAAATAGGATAGCCACCACTTTTTGTTGAGTACTTGTTAAATATAATAATTCGCGCATATTCAAGGCATTCACGTCGATTACGTCCATTTTCGGAGAAGCTAGAAGTTATGTACTTAAAAAAAAGAGAGTTGTCTGCCCCTTCTTACACCATTGGAACTCTTCTAAAATAAATTTCGGCTCGTATACCCGATCTATACAAGTGCATTTTTTTTTTTTAAATATAACTTTCTTTAATTTCAATTATTTAAATCGAGAGCAAACTTAGTAATGTGGGGAAAATCCATAAACATTAATTCTATTTTAAAAAGTAACAGAATAACAATAAACCGAAAAGAAAAATATTTATTCATGGCAAGGGGGGGGGGGCAATAAAATTACAATTCGGTGTTTATTTTTAATCATCAAAACGAATCTCTGTTTTTAAATGCTTGCGATTGGTTGGTTCATTTTAGTAACGTGATACAATCTACAACTAAAGATAAGCATTGTGTGTAAATTAAGGATAATTCCGATGTCCGCAATAACACTTCTTAACACGTCTTATGAATAAGTCCTCATGGCTATCTGTAACCGCACTAACATTGTCTGAAAAGCAAAAGAAGTAAACAAGCCTTAAAAACAGATTTTCATTGTAAAATCTTTTTGTTTATTTAATATCATCTTGTTTTCCTTTTTTCATAGACAAAAGTACGTCATCAAAATGTAAGTATAATTTTATACTCATTGTTTTCTAACCGATCGCTCATTTTTGTATTTCAGGAATTAAATTCAGTCGATTTTGTTTTGTCGAAAAAAAAAATCATAGCTAACCAAGAGTGAAGCTAGCTGAAGAGCGAGGTTGCGAAAAAAATCAAAACTTCCTTCACGACCCTCTCCTTAGGTCTAATAACTTCTGTAGTGTGGTGACAAATTGACGAGTAACGCTCTTCAGTAGTGAGGAAGGTTTTTATAACAAGTGAACGACATCCCCTACTGATATAAATTCTCTGCGACAACCGTCCTTCTTCATAGAAGAAGTCGCCAGCAGCCACACTCTTGTAAGTCACCGTTCCTCCTATTTTCCACAGTTTATTGGTAATTCATTTTTTTTTCAATTCAACACAGAATAAATAATTGATTTAAATTACTTTTTTTTCATTTCCGATATTGATTTTCACTCTATATGCGGACAAAAGTTGTCTTTATTTTTATATAGAATTTTATGGGTAAAAAATTAAAATAACACGAAATGGAAAAGTATTTTTATATTGAAATTATTTTAAAATCGATTCAATTACTTGACATCCTAAATCTCAGCAATTCAAAACCAATAATTATTGCTTGAAACAACTCTCGTTGTAAACGTTAAGATTGACGACATAAACAATTCCTTCAAAACTTCGAATGAAATTAGTGTTCAGGCGGTAATATATATATATATATATATATATATATATATATATATATATATATATAATTAGGTATATACAAAAATGGCCGCCGCTTGTACTGACTATAGTTCTTAAAAGTGTCTTTTCTTAATTTTTAAAAGTAGTTTTCGTTTAACTTTTGATTGTGTTTGAAAGATAAAAGCATTAAGTTAATATCTAAAAGGAAACAAATGTATATTTATGTGTGAAAAAAAATAGAATTAAAAATCTTATCAAAACAGCGAAAAATCAGTTAAAACTGATGATTCAATAAAAACATGTTTAAAAATCGCTGGAAAAATAAATATCAGTTTTCTGGAACTGTTTCAAAGATAATTATTAAATTAAAGTCTTAAGAGAGTAAATTACAAAAGAATGTACCTCTTTTTTTGTTTTTACTAAATATAGCTTAATTATAAAAAGAAAAAGTGAAAGTTAGCTAAAACATGTCCGAAGCCCGTCTTGTAAGTATGGAAAACTCAAACTGCCGTAATAGTTTTTATTTTTTTATTTTTACGTTACGAACTGCGTCAATTTTATTAATTAATTTTACATCTTGAACAATTACATTACTCGATTTATTCTTTAAGAATTAATGTAATTTTAAATTAAATTAAAATTCTTAAAGAATAAATAACTAATTTATTGTTACGACACATGTAAGAATTTCTTACATGTGTCGTAACGATAAATTACATTAGTTCTTTTAAAATAACGCTAAGAGTATTTTTTATTTTAAGTGTGAAAAAGTAAATTAAAGTCAATGACTACACTGACAATATTCATTAAAAAAAGTTAAAACATTAAAAATTATTTATTAATAAATAAATAAATAATTAGAATTCAATTTTAAAAGAAAATGTCATATTTGAAATAATTGTTTTAAACTTTTTAAATAATATTTATTAATGAAAAAATGACAAAACAAATACAAACTTACGTTTTATCTTTCCAAATAAACTGTTGAATCTCTGAAAATAATATTTTGAGGACGGTGTGGGAGAGTGGTTGGTGAGCTAATCGCACCTGTTTGTTACAGAACTGGCCTACCATACGTCCCCAAGTCAATCGTTAGTAGAAATTATCCAATTTTTAAAATTAGTTTTTCTTACGTTCCAGAGTCTAAAATTTTTCAATTTTTGGTTAATTTGAAAATTAACCAAAAATTGAAAAATTTTAGACTCCGGAACGTAAGAAAAACTATCATCTTGAAAGATTATGATTTTTTCTTTCGCTGATGATGACACGTTCATATATGAAAGGGAAATATAATTATGTCGCATTTTATATTTTACCAGAAACTCTAATCATTAAAATCACATGAAATATTTTTTGCAATTATATTATTTTTTTGGTAAAAATATTGATTAAACAATGCTTTATTCAATAACATTGCCAATTCAAAAAAATTAATTTTTCTTCGAGTTATAGTGATTTTATTAACACGGAATTTAGGGGCCTTTTTCGTAATATATACGAAATAATTAAAAAAAAAAAAATTATTTTAAACATCTACAATGCTTTATTTCATGAAAAATTTTTTTAATTCATACATTCTTTTTATTAATACATAAAAATATAACTTTAGTAAAGGTGTATTTTCTTTTTAAAAAATAATACATTTTCGTTAAGATATATTATACATATATATATAGATATTCGATGAAAAATGCCAGTATACTGAAATCATATGCCCTTAATAGGGTTAAGATGAAAATTCATATACGCTAAATGTACAAAAGCAAGGAAATTCCCAAATATTTACACTTTTATTGTCATTAAGGGTATGACTACATATCAACCAAACCATTTCATTATCACATCACTACAGTATAAATCTCTATGCATGAGTGGATGAAGTGTGTGAAGTGTGCTGAAGAAAAATTCCTACTAGTAAAATACATAGCCCTGTTGTGCTCGCATACCCTTAATGACAATAAAAGTGTAAAAATTTGGGAATTTCCTTGCTTTTGTACATTTAGTGTATATGAATTTTCATCTTAACCCTATTAAGGGCATATGATTTCAGTATACTGGCATTTTTCATGGAATGTCACTACTTTTGTAAAGGCTTTGCCTCAATACAATGCCTTCTCATAACTGATATAGTTGGTAGTTTTACTAATCAAGGTATATGGTAAACTGAAATTAAAATGCCATCAATTAGACCCTAGAACCTCTATCTTTGCCAAAAATCAGCTGAATCCATCAAATAGTTGATGAGATACAGGGTGGCACATACGTACGTACGTACACACAGATAACATGATTTCCTGATTGAACTTTCTGGATCTCTGGGTTGCCTTGACTAATGATGTTGAAATTCTACACACTTTTAGAACCTATCAAATAAAAATTGTGTGCAAAGTTTTAACTAATTTGGTTTATTGGTTTTTGAGTTATGATTGATCAAATAAATGAGATTTCCAGCATAGGTCATTTGTGAAGTCTATTAAGGGATAGAGCGCTCTCGCGCCTCCCTTGATATAAAGATTATTACATTAAGAACGTTTTCGAGTTACAATTTATTTAGTATTACGTAGTAATATGTTATAAAAAGACATATTAATGCGTTTTTCGTCTTGAGCGATACAAAAGTAAACATTGGCACGGTTTCTTTTTCTAAAAATCTCGATTATTCTAGCATATTTACACATTCCAAACGTGTATTTCTTCCGATTACATGCGTAATTGATTTTAACTCGAACTGCTTCCTCATTTAATAATATATTTTTCAAAAAAACATGAAATAATTTTTATCGCCTATATACAATTTTTCATCAAATTCTGTTTATGTTATTTTTTTTTTTTGAAATATTTTATATAATAGTAAATTATAATTTTTGCGTGTGATCTTACAAAATAATCCCAATGATTATTTTTCAAACTCAATGATGAAGACATTTCAACATCGTGATGACGGCAAATCGCTCAACACGCTGTGAAACGTGTAGAAATTGATTTTCATACTGTTTTCATGAAGAGCCACCAAACCAAAACATGCTAGCTACAAAACAAAGTTAATTGCCTTAAAAAGTTAAAATTCTCCGAAAATGGGGGATCATTTTACGTGTAATTTATATTCGAAGTTGGTCACCCGCTCTAAATTCTAAAATAATTGTTATTTTTTTCCTTGTTTCCACAAAGTTTTTTAGTATCTACACGTAATCACATAAAAAGTATAATCTCATTTTTTAGGGGGGGATTTAGCTGAAGCTGTCAATCTACAAATTTACGGATTTTACTTTTGACTCATTAAAAAAATTATGATTAAAAAAAATAAAAATAAATGATTTATTTTTTAATAATTTTGATTATTCAGACTATTATTCTTACTGTGGTTTTTATTTTCACAACGTTTCGACCGATATAACTTCGACCTTCTTAAGGTACACTATCTTTACGAATTTGTGAACGAGAATCTAAGAGTTGAACTCAGACAACTGGGCAGAATTTGTTAACTAAACCCTTAATTTAATCCACGGAAGTTGAGTATTCTCATTCCATCAGCCCTGACCCGGTACAAGTTCTAATTAATTAATTATTATGTTATTCTTACTTATTATTGGTTATTAGAAAGGATTGAACCTTCAACCCTTAGAAGACTCTCACTTAGAACTGATTGAGAATACACCTACTACACATGGAGGTTGAAGGTTCAATACTCACTACAGGCGAGGATACTTAAGAATTACATGAGGAATTAACACATCTACCTGGTTATGAGTAATGGAACGAGAACAACCCTCGTGAATTAACTAAAATTCCGTATAGGTTCTCGAGTTCCACATAAAGATTTCCAAGTTTGAAAATATGCACCTAAAGAAAGCCGGAGGTTACATCGGTCAAAACGTTGTGAAAATAATCATCAATTAGAGAATAATAATCCGAATAATACAAATTATCAATTAATCTAAAAAAAAATTTTAACAAATTTTTACAAACAAGTTGTGGTTCCATCCTATTTTAGTAACGCAAATTATTAAAAATGAAGTTTGTTTTGGCATTATTCTTAAACATGTTGTGCATGAGGAGTAGTGTCAAAGATTTCTTTCTTTTTGCAAGGTATTCAAATCTTCGTTTTTATGTAATATACGGCTAAACTTAGAGATCTTTTGTCAACTAATTTTATTCAATGGTAAAAATGTAAACGAAAACTAAATTTTACACAAAGTTTTCAGTTTTAGTCTTGATTTTCTAAGAAAGTGGACATTTTTAGCAGTATACGGCTCTGAATTCTACACTTTATCACATTCCAGAATATGGTAGACGGTATATAAACACAGCACATGCAGACTTTAAAGAAAACACTGCTACCAGAATCAGAGACTCATCGTTACTGGGAGCGACAGTTCTCCACAGCTTTTATGTCGCCAGCCTGACTTGTGCATGTGCACAACAGCAAACACCAAATTGATGTAACTGTCTCTTACAGCCCAATGCACTGCTTTAAAAAAATTTTACATCAATTTTGGGATGGCTACCGACATTAAACTTAAGTATAATGCACACATAAAAGAAAAAAATTAAAGAAAAACAGATGTATTATTTTTCAATTTATCGATAATATTGAGCAGAAATAACTTGAGGGTGCTGCAGTTCTACGGTTCTTATACACGATGCTTTCAAGGGAGCTCGATCCCCCCAGTAAAACTGACTTCATGTCTAACCGTGCTACAGTGACAGGCAGGTAAATAATACGATCCACATTTCTTCTATTATGATGTTGACTAGACCTCTTTTGAGAAAAGGTCGGGTAACATATAATAGAATATATCGAGAGTCGTACGCAGTTCAAACGGTGACTTGGGTAACATCTCACTCCCTTATGACGAGACTTGCCTCTCTTTTATTCCTTTGGAGTACTAGCTTACTCCACATCATCTTCCTACCTGTCTAGGTGTCAACTTTCCAGCCAGAAACCAAATTCCCCTATTCAACACAACATACTTACCTTATACATGTAATGGAAACAAACCTGCTATTTTCAGGGCAACATCACTTCTATACTTACAAGGTGTTACCCATCCTTTCCATGATTATTTACTCTTCAGTTTTCCGACATTGGTGTGACGTTTACACACGACCACCCTAAATCAGTCAGATCTACCAAGCTACTTCACTAACCTCAGTGACGTCCATGTTCAACCACCTACGTTGGAGAAGTAACCTGACAAGACACTTCTCAACAACTCTTTCTGTAATGCTAGCAATTAAAGCAACCTTTCTTTGATTACCTCAATCTTACGGTTACATAAGCATGTTATTTGTCATTTACAAATTTACTCCTGCATTTGACATTTTGTTTTTTTCATTGTTTTTATTTGTTTTTCTAGCAAAGTGTAAGACTGATCACCATTCGGCCCTGCCGCAAATGGTGACTCCAATAGAATATAGACAATCAGCACCTGACAAAGAAAATAACAGAACCACTAGATGAGCATCAGCGCCCTTGGTATATTTACTCCTGAACAACATCATCATCCAATTTTAGGTAATATATGCTGCTAAAAATGATCAAGCAATGCACCAAATTTGCAATGGTGGAACAGACTTTTTAACCTTTCATTGTCAAGGAAGTTGATGTCTTCCCCCTGAACATCCCAGTGTATTTATTTTACATTCATTTCACGGATGCTGTACTTAAACGGATCGGCTGCTTGAATAAGGTTTAATGCAAAAACTTTTTACAAATGTAATCTGATGCAATAGAACTCCATTCCAACTTCTATGGTTCAGACAAGGTACCTGAGCCAACATGTCATGGCTGAACTATATACCGGAGCCTGTTGATGAATTTCCCTACCCATCACAGTGAGACAGATCCTTGTCCCAATGCCTAACTTTATACCTTTAAATCGATTGTCAAATTTTCCAAAAATTTATCAAAACGTCTTATAGATAAACAATGATTCTGAAGATCATACACAGTGTTTGGATAACCAGATCACAAAGTTGCAAGAGAAAAAGAAAGACCTCTAGCTCTCCATGTGACAAAAACTGTGGAAGCCATCACTAGTTAGGCAGAACAGAAGCTGGTTAAAGAAAGGCTGACTTGGCTGAAAGCATAAAAAGACCCATGGGAAACTAACAGGCCAGTAAGAAGATGAACTCTGCACATTTACAATATCTTTATTATGACAACCCATCTCGGTTGATTCAACTGTAGAACTTTCGATCACTACACATGGATTGATCTTCCTTTATCTTTCAAATAGGGCCAACTAACTGTCATTGGATTACAACTGATCACCTTACCACATTTCACCTCTTAACATGTGACATTTCCTTATGAATTGCACTTGTAAAAATCCCCATATTAAATATTTTGTTTGTTTTTATTGATTTATTTAATTCATTTATCATTTCTCACAACATTGGTGAGTTCATTTCCATAGTAAAATGCATTTATTCATAAATCCTCCTTGATGTTTTAATGAACAATTGTTCATTAAATACTAGGTTTTTTAGAGAAGAAACGTTTGACTTTTCTTTAAATAAGACAGGATTTGTCTTCAAGTTCGTTTACAGTGACTATCGCACAAGGCGAGGTTTGTAATAGGTTTTCATCATTTGCTGGCTAATCGATATGGCTCTGTTATACACTGATTCAATTCTAATTGCCTAGTCAGTACCATTAACCTGCTATCCTAATAAACATGCATACATTCTATTAGTCCATGTGAAAAGTAACTATTTCTCGGTGCACTACTTTGACATACTCATTCAATAGAGTAAACTTTATTCTAGGGTTCTACCAATCAGCTACATTTTAATTTGGGGTGTTTAACTTTAGAAAGGATTAGATTTAGGTTCTAATAATTTTGCGTCGTTTATAAGTGAGATTTTAATAAAAGAAAAGGAAGAGGTGTTCGTTTTTAGTTTCTCCTCGGTCTTAAAATCTGGTGGATCATGTTTCAATTAAATTCTGACAGAATTGACAACATTATAGGAAGTGGCAAACCATGTTGCTATTTTTTCATTAACTGTGTCGCTTGCGTTTTTTCTCTACTTTTTCCTCATCATTTCGGCTTCAACCACCAGTTGCTTTTCGTGGATCGGAGTCCAGTAATGTTATATTTTTACAATAGAATTATATGCATTTGGTTGTTTCCTAGAGGCCGATTTAATAGAGCAAACAATTAACAATGCATGGATGTAACTCAACTATGTTTGTGTTTACCACAAATGTGAAAAGAATGACTCTTCTCAGATAAATTTTCACTATGTTCTTCTGACTTGGGTTCCCTTAACATAATATTTGTCCTTGCCGCCAAATTATCTATTTTCGAAAAACATTACTTAAATTTGACTGACCACTTTTGAGCCAGTAATTGACCTTCCTAGGTATTTGAAACAAGGCTGACTGACAGTCGCTGGATAACATCTTAGCATGCTGCCATATTCTCCCTTGCCATATGTCATTTACTTGTAAATTACAATTGTAAAAACTTCATTTATATTTCGTTTTTTTCTTAAATATTTTGTTTTATTTTCTAACTTAATCATTTAACCACACTTAGTACGGTGTTAGTCAAGCATGCCAATTAATGTCGTTATATGTGCTTTGTACTAGACATAATCTTAGTAAATTAATTGTTGATCATTACAGTAAGCAGGCCTTTTCTCATATTTTAGTTGGGTGTAATATAGATTTTTAATAATAATAATTGAATAATATTTGTTAATGTTTTATTTGTTTACAGATATAATGGATAAACTCAAAGACCAGAAACCATTTTCCTGTACACTTTGTGAGAGTTGCTTTTCGCATAAATGGAAACTGAGTCGTCACATGCGTATACACACTGGGGAGAAACCATTTTCCTGTGAAATATGCGAATACTCATTTTCTGACAAATCACATTTGACAAAGCACATTCGTGGACACACTGGGGAGAAACCATTTTCCTGTGAAATATGCAAATCTTCATTTTCTAGGAAATCATATTTGACAAGTCACATGCATATACACACTAGGGATAAACCCTTTTCCTGTGAAATATGCAGATCTTCATTTCCTAGGAAATCATCTTTGAACAGACACATGCGTATACACACTGGAGAGAAACTATTTTCTTGTGAAATATGCCAATACTCATGTCCTGACAAATCACATTTGAAAAGGCATATTCGTAAACACACTGGGGAGAAACCGTTTTCCTGTAAAATATGTGGCAATTCATTTTCTCATAAATCTATTTTGAAAATACACAGGCGTATACATACTGGGGAGAAACCATTTTCCTGTGAAATATGTGAATACTCATCTTCTGAACAATCGCATTTGACACGGCACATGCGTAGACACACTGGGGAAAAACCGTTTGCCTGTGAAATATGCGGGTCTGCATTCTCTATTAAATCTAATTTAAATAAACACATGATGATACACGAAGGAAAGAAACCATTTTCTTGTGAAATATGCGAATATAAATCTTATCAGATATCAAGTTTGAAAATTCACATGCGTATCCATACTGGAGAGAAACCATATTCTTGTGAAGTATGTGAGACTTCTTTTACACATAACTTTTCCTTGAAAAATCATTTGAGAATACATACTGGAGAAAAACCATATTCTTGTGAAGTATGTGGGACTTCTTTTACACATAAGTCGTCCTTGAAAAGACATATGAGAATACACACTAGAATTTGAATGCATACTAGACACCATCCTCAAGTGTCTTCGGTCTCTGTACAGGCGTTCGTAAGAATATACTGACATGAGGATACTCTGCCCTACAAGTAAATCATGGCCAAATATTTAAAATAATATAGTATTCGATACCCAAATAGGATCCACTGGTAATGTTTACACACTGGCTTATAGTAGCAATAGTAGTGTTATCTCAAGTAAAAGCACTAAGTTGTATTTCTCCACCAGACCTGATGAATTCTTGTATTTGAAACAAATCGATATGGAAATTAAAAAAAGGGAACTGTCTTCCTGTAAAATATACATGTCTTCATTTTCTCGGAAATCAAGTTTAATCCGACACAGCTGTATAAACAACTGTTAATGTCTTTGATTTCTAAGAATGAACTGATCTAAAATAAGAAACCATTTTCCTGGCAAGTATACATGTCTTCATTTTCTGCAATACAATATGAAAGAGTACATACATTTTCCTGTGAAATATGTCAATCTTAATTTCTCTCATAAATTAACTTTGAAAATGCAACCGGGTGAAAGCATATTCTTGTCAAAGATACTGACCTTTATTTTTAAAAAATCAAATTTCAAAGATCATACACACATTTGATTGATCTTTTGGTGGAAAGAAACGTAATTGTAGGCTCATTAGGAAATCAAGTGTTAACGCAACCCCTTGATCTCTGAAAGCTAACTGAACTAAAATGCAAAAACAGAGTAACTATTTCCTTATGTGTGTTTATTATCAGTTTATTTGTCTTTTCTTTTGAAATGTTATTTCAAAGAAACTCGTTCCTGACAAGTATGCTGGCCATTATTACTCACCAATCAACTTTGTAACTTAAGAAATATTCGCAGTAGATATATTGTTTAATAAGCTTTAAAACTTGTCAATACAGACCGAAGACACGACACACCAATAAAGCTCTGCATTGTATAATAGTATAACACTGTTATCATTATTAAAACTTCAATATTCACTTTTGACATTATTAAATGCACAAAGCTGAAATGACATAGAAATAGGGGTAATAGTACATACATTGAAAGTATCCTCTCATGATGATAAAATGACAGCTTTATAAATAAACTATTAAATAGGAAAATAAATAACAATTCATAGGAAGAAATACCATATTTCTGTGGATTTAAATGTTTACAAACTTACAATTTACATAAGGCAATTCACAGGAGACATTTTCATCTTCATCAAATTTGTCCTTTAGTTCCAATTGCAACAACCACGTGACAAAAATATTTCCACAACTACAGAAAAAATAAGATTACAACAACCACATGACAGAAAAAATAACATTGCAACAACTACATGACAGACAAGTTTTTCTGTAGTCAAAAATATATGCTACAAAAAATAATCTTTTTTTATTGATAAAATTACACGTTTATTTCCTCAACTTTGAGATGTAAATTGAATTAAAACGCTGCGATATTGAGTCACATTTAAATTGAAAATTCTACAATTCTCATTGTATTGATAAATATGTGGATAGTAGAAAACTTATTTCCTTCAACTGTAACACAAAAGCAGTCTCTTAATGGCTTAGTCTTTTACTGTCGTATTCTGGCCATGGCACAACGTTTGACCCATAGTGTGTTGTGATGGGAGACATTTTTGTCTCTATAGTCAGCTTGCTCAGTAATGCTGCCTGTGCAAACATTGCCCGGAATGATTAACATAATTGTGAAAGGGTTCTGGAAGAGTTGAATTGGATTACTCTGAGTTCTGGCTAGGTGAGTGAATAATTAAATGCTCTAGTGTTGTTACTGACTTCAATAAATGTGTATTCAACTTGTGAAAAATTGGTGTAAATCAAACCATTATTCATGACAAAAAGATTAAAATTATGAAATCACACTTGTATTCTGTCTGGCAAAGATAAAAATTTACGGCAAAAGTAATGGTTCATTTGTGCTGATAAATCGAGGAAAATGTAAAAACGTTTTGTTTTTCAACATTTTTTAACTCATACCATAAGGAACCTTTTATCATGATAATATTAAGCATTTGGTCTAGATGTAAAGGAAACTTTATGAAGAAGTTGAATTGAAACAGAATGAATGAAACTAATTCGGATTGCTTCATAGCTTTTTTCTTTTTAATGGCAAAATAAATATGGTACGACATAATATTGTTTTAAAACAATGGTTGCATCTTTTTTCTTTAAAATTTATTTTTTGAAGTTAGATAAAACAACTTACAGTATATCTTTTTAATAAGTTAATTGAATACATTTATTTAAAATTATAAATAGTTAATTTAAAATGCTACGTTTTTCTTAGATTCTCCTTTTGCATTATTTGGATGAATTATTTTCATCCAAATTTCAAAGTAAATATCATTTGTCAAAACTATAGAATATAAATAATTTGAACTTCCAGCAAAATTTAGGTTTTACATTGACATTTTAATCAGTCGCTTCTATGAATTTATGATCATCTCTAAGTAATAATCTGCTGTATTTACATAATTTATAGTATGGTATTTTAAGAAAATCTATTTATATCACAAAGGAAACGTTGATATGATTAGTATGTTTTTAGATGCATAAACACATGCACATGAGAAAACAAGATCTACACATAAATACATCATTATTGTGTCTATGATATATGTGTCGATATTTTAAATAAAATAAACAATAGAATATTCATAATAACATATTTATATATTACGTTTATATTTCGTCATATTCGTCAGTCGTCTCGTTGGTGTTACTAAAATGTAGGGTTAATAATTCCTCAACTGTTTTCTAATGAAAAAGAACTGCTGTCAATACGAATCAATAGAATACATTCTGGGAGGATTTTAAACTTTAAGGCCAGTATCATTATTCGAGTTCTCATATTATAAATTGAGTTTGGAGCATGAAATTTGTGAGCGATTATCTGCAAACTATGTTGACTTTCCTCCGTGGAGAATAAGTAAAGATACTGAGGAAATAAAATCTAGATTCTTGAAGGAAATACGATTTAGTATATTTTCGTTTGTAATATTGATTGCTATATTTTCCTCATAAAGATTTCCATAAGTTCGTTTAAAATATTTATTTGCTGCGAATTTAATGAAATTTGATCTGAAACCAAATTAATGTAGATACTCAAGATTAAAGAAAACATCAATAATATTCTTAAATCGCATAATGGGGATTGAACTTGTTTTGTTCGGTCCTTGGAGTCAATACCTTCATGAACTGCCTTTGATTTATGAGGTGTTCCCACTAGGGAATGCTACTGGATCTGATACCAACAAATGTTGCCCTTATCAAGAGATTTACTCATTTGATGGAACTAAATTCTCCACTATAAACTGTATGACACCATGACAGGTGTTGTAGATGAATCAGATAAATAATTACTATTTTTCTTTTACCATTTTTACCTAAATTCGGATTTAGGTAGAGGTAAGGAAAAACATGAGTTTTTTAATCACTTTTAACAGTAATCTTGACATTGGCATTATTAACGTTCATGTTGATGTGCTAAAATATGATTTTGAAATCGATTTAAACATTCGAATTTAATTTTAACTGAACAATGTTGAAGGGTTCGATCACCATGGCAATCAGTCTTACAAGTAAGAAAGTGGACACAGGCAAATTACGACAATGGCAAAGGAGAGAGGGAAACACAGATGAACAGTTTAAAATAAGGAAGTTTATTTACCATATAGGAAATGATGTGTGAAGGAAAGCTGTGGTGATTTCACTGGAAGCATGAGAGGCTGGAATGAGGAAGCTAGAACTGGACAGGAGGAAAGGTTGGATGGATAGGAAAGACGTGTGGAACAGGATAGCAAGAAAAGCTGGATCGACAGGCCAGAGGTCTGAAACTAGATAGCAGGAAATGCTGATTAGGCTGAGTTGGCAGGAAACTATATCTCGATTGTGGAAAGCAGTTGATGCTGGATCAACAGAAAATACATCTTGAGCTTTGGAAGTCATCACACAGGATTTGATATGGACGTCCCTGAGGTGTAAGTCCGGTCTGTTTAGACGTGGGCAAGTGCTGGATCAGCAGAGAATCAGGGAGCCAAAAGGAACTGGAAAGGCAGGATGTTGAAAGGCACTTGAAAAGGAGTTGGAGAAGTTTGTGCTGGAACAAGGAAAATGTGCTGCTGAGAGAAGCTGGAGCCAGAGTTGCTGGAGAGAGCTGTACCAGGAGCCGCTGAAGAGAACTGGAGCAGGCGTTGCTGAAGAAAGCTATATCAAGAGCCGCTGGGAGCTGTTGCAGCAGTAGGAGATGCTGGAGCAGGCACTGAAGGAAGCTGGTGCATGAGTGAGCTGGAGAAAGCACTGCAGGAGTGAGCTGGAGCCGGTGCTACAGGAGTGAGCTGAAGCAGGCAGTAGCAAAGTGTGAAAGTTTATCATATTAGTAGTTTGAGTTTTAGATTGCTGCTGGTGGTGTCTTTGACATAATGACTCAACGACTGGTCCATCCAGTCGGAGGATGGAGTCTCCTGACCCCCTGGCTGAGCTGCTTTTTCGATTGAAAACCTACTGTATATATTTAGGAGAAATAGCATGCTGCCGATCCCATGAAGCACACAAACAACTCTAATTAATCCCTGGCCGAATTTATCATGGTCAAAAATAGCTAGAAAGTTTGTTGACTGTGTTTACATAAATACCAACCATTTTCAGATGCTGGTATTTCGGATTATTGTAGGAAAGCGATGTTTGAAGTTGAACTCCGTGGGTGATGGTAAACAAAAATGACAACAGGAAGAGAGTGGACATTTACCACGGCTTCTGCTGATGACGCCCCAGTTGAAAAATACCAGGTCAAAGTTATTCTGTTTTTTCTTCTTAGAAGCATGGCTTTGAAAGAGGTGTAGTAGTTGGTAATGTTTGTAAACGGATACCACGACAAAAGTCAGAAAAACTCATGCCCTTCCTTAACAATTTAGCTAACCCTATATCCGGGTGGAAATACGAGAAAAATAATAGAATAATAAAAAATAAGAAAGGAAAATGAGTATGAAATGTGAATGTGACAGAATTGTTAAAGAAAACAATGTATCTTGTATGGAATCCGTCAACCTCAATTTTCGCCTTAAATACCTGCTGTTGCATTTATTTAAACTAACAAATATGTTGAGATTAGTTGAATAATCGAGGTTAGCTTCCTTCATTTTCAAATGATTGGAAAGCTAGAAATGAAACAGGAAATTATACAAATTGGAGGACATAAAATATATATGAGTGTTATGATCAAATCTATTTTTGGAAGTGAATACAAATAACTATATTGGCTAGAATAACAAAATATACAGTGCATAGAAGTAGCTTTCTCTGATACTGTCTATCTTCAATCGTAAGCAGTCAACAGCAGCGGCTTGAAAAACACGCACACACACACACATTGTCAAAACCCCCTCTCAAGCAGCAGCTTACCGTTACAGTTGCATAACTTCAAAATATGTTCAACGGTTAGATAACTCTTTGATTCTAGTCTTTTTTCTCTTTTTTAACCTCTTATAATACACAACTTAAGTTTAATCTTGTTTACTTGTTTGTGAATATGTCAACAATATTGTCATTTGAGGATATGATGTGGATATACATTATTATTTTGAATTTATAATATTTTACACCAATTTGCTTAGAACTTTGAGGATGAATAGGATTTCCTGCTAATGCTATATCCTCAGATAAATTTATTTCATTACCACTCATATCTTTGTGAATATCTCAACAATATTGTCATTTGAGGATATATGATGTAGATATACATTATTATTTTGAATTTATAATATTTTACACCGATTTGCTTAGAACTTTGAGGATGAATAGGATTTGTTGCTAATGCTATATCCTCACATAAATTTATTTCATTACCACTCATATCTTTGTGAATATGTCAACAATATTGTCATTTGAGTATATATGATGTAGATATACATTATTATTTTGAATTTATAATATTTTACACCGATTTGCTTAGGACTTTGAGGATGAATAGGATTTGCTGTTAATGCTATATCCTCACATGAATTTATTTCATTACCACTCATATCTTTGTGAATATGTCAACAATATTGTCATTTGAGGATATATGATGTAGATATACATTATTATTTTGAATTTATAATATTTTACACCGATTTGCTTAGAACTTTGAGGATGAATAGGATTTGTTGCTAATGCTATATCCTCACATAAATTTATTTCATTACCACTCATATCTTTGTGAATATGTCAACAATATTGTCATTTGAGGATATATGATGTAGATATACATTATTATTTTGAATTTATAATATTTTACACTGATTTGCTTAGAACTTTGAGGATGAATAGGATGTGTTGCTAATGCTATATCCTCACATAAATTTATTTCATTATAACTCATGTCTGTGTGAATATGTCAACAATATTGTCATTTGAGGATATATGATATAGATATACATTATTTTGAAGTCATAATATTTAACACCGATTTGCTTAGAACTTTGAGGATGAATAGGATTTGCTGTTAATGCTATATCCTCACATGAATTTATTTCATTACTACTCATATCTTTGTGAATATGTGAACAATATTGTCATTTGAGGATATATGATGTAGATATACATTATTTTTTTGAATTTATAATATTTTACACTGATTTGCTACGAACTTTGAGGATGAATAGGATTTGCTGCTAATGCTATATCCTCACATGAATTTATTTCATTACCACTCATATCTTTGTGAATATGTCAACAATATTGTCATTTGAGTATATATGATGTAGATATACATTATTATTTTGAATTTATAATATTTTACACCGATTTGCTTAGAACTTTGAGGATGAATAGGATTTGTTGCTAATGCTATATCCTCACATAAATTTATTTCATTACCACTCATATCTTTGTGAATATGTCAACAATATTGTCATTTGAGGATATATGATTTAGATATACATTATTATTTTGAATTTATAATATTTTACACTGATTTGCTTAGAACTTTGAGGATGAATAGGATGTGTTGCTAATGCTATATCCTCACATAAATTTATTTCATTATCACTCATATCTGTGTGAATATGTCAACAATATTGTCATTTGAGGATATATGATATAGATATACATTATTTTGAATTCATAATATTTTACACCGATTTGCTTAGAACTTTGAGGATGAATAGGATTTGCTGTTAATGCTATATCCTCACATGAATTTATTTCAGTACCACTCATATCTTTGTGAATATGTGAACAATATTGTCATTTGAGGATATATGATGTAGATATACATTATTTTTTTGAATTTATAATATTTTACACTGATTTGCTTAGAACTTTGAGGATGAATAAGATTTGCTGCTAATGCTATATCCTCACATGAATTTATTTCATTACCACTCATATCTTTGTGAATATGTCAACAATATTGTCATTTGAGTATATATGATGTAGATATACATTATTATTTTGAATTTATAATATTTTACACCGATTTGCTTAGAACTTTGAGGATGAATAGGATTTGTTGCTAATGCTATATCTTCACATATATTTATTTAATTACCACTCATATCTTTGTGAATATCTCAACAATATTGTCATTTTAGTATATATGATGTAGATATACATTATTATTTTGAATTTATAATATTTTACACTGATTTGCTTAGAACTTTGAGGAAGAATAGGATTTGCTGCTAATGCTATATCCTCAGATAAATTTATTTCATTACCACTCATATCTTTGTGAATATGTCAACAATATTGTCATTTGAGGATATATGATGTAGATATACATTATTTCTTTGAATTTATAATATTTTACACTGATTTGCTTAGAACTTTGAGGATGAATAGGATTTGCTGCTAATGCTATATCCTCACATAAATTTATTTCATTACCACTCATATCTTTGTGAATATGTCAACAATATTGTCATTTGAGTATATATGATGTAGATATACATTATTAGTTTGAATTTATAATATTTTACATCGATTTGCTTAGAACTTTGAGGATGAATAGGATTTGTTGCTAATGCTATATCTTCACATATATTTATTTAATTACCACTCATATCTTTGTGAATATCTCAACAATATTGTTATTTGAGTATATATGATGTAGATATACATTATTATTTTGAATTTATAATATTTTACACTGATTTGCTTAGAACTTTGAGGAAGAATAGGATTTGCTGCTAATGCTATATCCTCAGATAAATTTATTTCATTACCACTCATATCTTTGTGAATATGTCAACAATATTGTCATTTGAGGATATATGATGTAGATATACATTATTTCTTTGAATTTATAATATTTTACACTGATTTGCTTAGAACTTTGAGGATGAATAGGATTTGCTGCTAATGCTATATCCTCACATAAATTTATTTCATTACCACTCATATCTTTGTGAATATGTCAACAATATTGCCATTTGAGGATATATGATGTAGATATACATTATTTTGAATTTATAATATTTTACACCGATTTGCTTAGAACTTTGAGGATGAATAGGATGTGTTGCTAATGCTATATCCTCACATGAATTTATTTCATTACCACTCATATCTTTGTGAATATGTGAACAATATTGTCATTTGAGGATATATGATGTAGATATACATTATTATTTTGAATCTATAATATTTTACACCGATTTGCTTAGAACTTTGAGGATGAATAGGATTTGTTGCTAATGCTATATCCTCACATAAATTGATTTCATTACCACTCATATCTTTGTGAATATCTCAACAATATTGTCATTTGAGGATATATGATGTAGATATACATTATTTTTTTGAATTTATAATATTTTACACTGATTTGCTTAGAACTTTGAGGATGAATAGGATTTGCTGCTAATGCTATATCCTCACATGAATTTATTTCATTACCACTCATATCTTTGTGAATATGTCAACAATATTGTCATTTGAGTATATATGATGTAGATATACATTATTATTTTGAATTTATAATATTTTACACCGATTTGCTTAGAACTTTGAGGATGAATAGGATTTGTTGCTAATGCTATATCTTCACATATATTTATTTAATTACCACTCATATCTTTGTGAATATCTCAACAATATTGTCATTTTAGTATATATGATGTAGATATACATTATTATTTTGAATTTATAATATTTTACACTGATTTGCTTAGAACTTTGAGGAAGAATAGGATTTGCTGCTAATGCTATATCCTCAGATAAATTTATTTCATTACCACTCATATCTTTGTGAATATGTCAACAATATTGTCATTTGAGGATATATGATGTAGATATACATTATTTCTTTGAATTTATAATATTTTACACTGATTTGCTTAGAACTTTGAGGATGAATAGGATTTGCTGCTAATGCTATATCCTCACATAAATTTATTTCATTACCACTCATATCTTTGTGAATATGTCAACAATATTGTCATTTGAGTATATATGATGTAGATATACATTATTAGTTTGAATTTATAATATTTTACATCGATTTGCTTAGAACTTTGAGGATGAATAGGATTTGTTGCTAATGCTATATCTTCACATATATTTATTTAATTACCACTCATATCTTTGTGAATATCTCAACAATATTGTAATTTGAGGATATATGATGTAGATATACATTATTATTTTGAATTTATAATATTTTACACCAATTTGCTTAGAACTTTGAGGATGAATAAGATTTCCTGCTAATGCTATATCCTCCGATAAATTTATTTCATTACCACTCATATCTTTGTGAATATCTCAACAATATTGTCATTTGAGGATATATGATGTAGATATACATTATTATTTTGGATTTACAATATTTTACACCGATTTGCTTAGAACTTTGAGGATGAATAGGATTTGTTGCTAATGCTATATCCTCACATAAATTTATTTCATTACCACTCATATCTTTGTGAATATGTCAACAATATTGTCATTTGAGTATATATGATGTAGATATACATTATTATTTTGAATTTATAATATTTTACACCGATTTGCTTAGGACTTTGAGGATGAATAGGATTTGCTGTTAATGCTATATCCTCACATGAATTTATTTCATTACCACTCATATCTTTGTGAATATGTGAACAGTATTGTCATTTGAGGATATATGATGTAGATATACATTATTATTTTGAATTTATAATATTTTACACCGATTTGCTTAGAACTTTGAGGATGAATAGGATTTGCTGCTAATGCTATATCCTCAGATAAATTTATTTCATTACCACTCATATCTTTGTGAATATGTCAACAATATTGTCATTTGAGGATATATGATGTAGATATACATTATTATTTTGAATTTATAATATTTTACATTGATTTGCTTAGAACTTTGAGGATGAATAGGATTTGTTGCTAATGCTATATCCTCACATAAATTTATTTCATTACCACTCATATCTTTGTGAATATGTCAACAATATTGTCATTTGAGGATATATGATGTAGATATACATTATTATTTTGAATTTATAATATTTTACACTGATTTGCTTAGAACTTTGAGGATGAATAGGATGTGTTGCTAATGCTATATCCTCACATAAATTTATTTCATTATAACTCATATCTGTGTGAATATGTCAACAATATTGTCATTTGAGGATATATGATATAGATATACATTATTTTGAAGTCATAATATTTAACACCGATTTGCTTAGAACTTTGAGGATGAATAGGATTTGCTGTTAATGCTATATCCTCACATGAATTTATTTCATTACTACTCATATCTTTGTGAATATGTGAACAATATTGTCATTTGAGGATATATGATGTAGATATACATTATTTTTTTGAATTTATAATATTTTACACTGATTTTCTACGAACTTTGAGGATGAATAGGATTTGCTGCTAATGCTATATCCTCACATGAATTTATTTCATTACCACTCATATCTTTGTGAATATGTCAACAATATTGTCATTTGAGTATATATGATGTAGATATACATTATTATTTTGAATTTATAATATTTTACACCGATTTGCTTAGAACTTTGAGGATGAATAGGATTTGTTGCTAATGCTATATCCTCACATAAATTTATTTCATTACCACTCATATCTTTGTGAATATGTCAACAATATTGTCATTTGAGGATATATGATTTAGATATACATTATTATTTTGAATTTATAATATTTTACACCAATTTGCTTAGAACTTTGAGGATGAATAGGATGTGCTGCTAATGCTATATCCTCACATAAATTTATTTCATTACCACTCATATCTGTGTGAATATGTCAACAATATTGTCATTTGAGTATATATGATGTAGATATACATTATTATTTTGAATTTATAATATTTTACACCGATTTGCTTAGAACTTTTAGGATGTATAGGATTTGTTGCTAATGCTATATCCTCACATAAATTGATTTCATTACCACTCATATCTTTGTGAATATCTCAACAATATTGTCATTTGAGGATATATGATGTAGATATACATTATTTTTTTGAATTTATAATATTTTACACTGATTTGCTTAGAACTTTTAGGATGAATAGGATTTGCTGCTAATGCTATATCCTCACATGAATTTATTTCATTACCACTCATATCTTTGTGAATATGTCAACAATATTGTCATTTGAGTATATATGATGTAGATATACATTATTATTTTGAATTTATAATATTTTACACCGATTTGCTTAGAACTTTGAGGATGAATAGGATTTGTTGCTAATTCTATATCTTCACATATATTTATTTAATTACCACTCATATCTTTGTGAATATCTCAACAATATTGTCATTTGAGTATATATGATGTAGATATACATTATTATTTTGAATTTATAATATTTTACACTGATTTGCTTAGAACTTTGAGGAAGAATAGGATTTGCTGCTAATGCTATATCCTCAGATAAATTTATTTCATTACCACTCATATCTTTGGGAATATGTCAACAATATTGTCATTTGAGGATATATGATGTAGATATACATTATTTCTTTGAATTTATAATATTTTACACTGATTTGCTTAGAACTTTGAGGATGAATAGGATTTGCTGCTAATGCTATATCCTCACATAAATTTATTTCATTACCACTCATATCTTTGTGAATATGTCAACAATATTGCCATTTGAGGATATATGATGTAGATATACATTATTTTGAATTTATAATATTTTACACCGATTTGCTTAGAACTTTGAGGATGAATAGGATGTGTTGCTAATGCTATATCCTCACATGAATTTATTTCATTACCACTCATATCTTTGTGAATATGTGAACAATATTGTCATTTGAGGATATATGATGTAGATATACATTATTATTTTGAATCTATAATATTTTACACCGATTTGCTTAGAACTTTTAGGATGTATAGGATTTGTTGCTAATGCTATATCCTCACATAAATTGATTTCATTACCACTCATATCTTTGTGAATATCTCAACAATATTGTCATTTGAGGATATATGATGTAGATATACATTATTTTTTTGAATTTATAATATTTTACACTGATTTGCTTAGAACTTTGAGGATGAATAGGATTTGCTGCTAATGCTATATCCTCACATGAATTTATTTCATTACCACTCATATCTTTGTGAATATGTCAACAATATTGTCATTGGAGTATATATGATGTAGATATACATTATCATTTTGAATTTATAATATTTTACACCGATTTGCTTAGAACTTTGAGGATGAATAGGATTTGTTGCTAATGCTATATCTTCACATATATTTATTTAATTACCACTCATATCTTTGTGAATATCTCAACAATATTGTCATTTGAGTATATATGATGTAGATATACATTATTATTTTGAATTTATAATATTTTACACTGATTTGCTTAGAACTTTGAGGAAGAATAGGATTTGCTGCTAATGCTATATCCTCAGATAAATTTATTTCATTACCACTCATATCTTTGTGAATATGTCAACATTATGTTCATTTGAGGATATATGATGTAGATATACATTATTTCTTTGAATTTATAATATTTTACACTGATTTGCTTAGAACTTTGAGGATGAATAGGATTTGCTGCTAATGCTATATCCTCACATAAATTTATTTCACTACCACTCATATCTTTGTGAATATGTCAACAATATTGTCATTTGAGTATATATGATGTAGATATACATTATTAGTTTGAATTTATAATATTTTACATCGATTTGCTTAGAACTTTGAGGATGAATAGGATTTGTTGCTAATGCTATATCTTCACATATATTTATTTAATTACCACTCATATCTTTGTGAATATCTCAACAATATTGTAATTTGAGGATATATGATGTAGATATACATTATTATTTTGAATTTATAATATTTTACACTGATTTGCTTAGAACTTTGAGGATGAATAGGATTTGCTGCTAATGCTATATCCTCACATGAATTTATTTCATTACCATTTATATCTTTGTGAATATGTCAACAATATTGTCATTTGAGTATATATTATGTAGATATACATTATTATTTTGAATTTATAATATTTTACACCGATTTGCTTAGAACTTTGAGGATGAATAGGATTTGTTGCTAATGCTATATCTTCACATATATTTATTTAATTACCACTCATATCTTTGTGAATATCTCAACAATATTGTCATTTGAGTATATATGATGTAGATATACATTATTATTTTGAATTTATAATATTTTACACTGATTTGCTTAGAACTTTGAGGAAGAATAGGATTTGCTGCTAATGCTATATCCTCAGATAAATTTATTTCATTACCACTCATATCTTTGTGAATATGTCAACATTATGTTCATTTGAGGATATATGATGTAGATATACATTATTTCTTTGAATTTATAATATTTTACACTGATTTGCTTAGAACTTTGAGGATGAATAGGATTTGCTGCTAATGCTATATCCTCACATAAATTTATTTCACTACCACTCATATCTTTGTGAATATGTCAACAATATTGTCATTTGAGTATATATGATGTAGATATACATTATTAGTTTGAATTTATAATATTTTACATCGATTTGCTTAGAACTTTGAGGATGAATAGGATTTGTTGCTAATGCTATATCTTCACATATATTTATTTAATTACCACTCATATCTTTGTGAATATCTCAACAATATTGTAATTTGAGGATATATGATGTAGATATACATTATTATTTTGAATTTATAATATTTTACACTGATTTGCTTAGAACTTTGAGGATGAATAGGATTTGCTGCTAATGCTATATCCTCACATGAATTTATTTCATTACCATTTATATCTTTGTGAATATGTCAACAATATTGTCATTTGAGTATATATTATGTAGATATACATTATTATTTTGAATTTATAATATTTTACACCGATTTGCTTAGAACTTTGAGGATGAATAGGATTTGTTGCTAATGCTATATCTTGACATATATTTATTTAATTACCACTCATATCTTTGTGAATATCTCAACCATATTGTCATTTGAGGATATATGATGTAGATATACATTATTATTTTGAATTTATAATATTTTACACTGATTTGCTTAGAACTTTGAGGATGAATAGGATGTGTTGCTAATGCTATATCCTCACATAAATTTATTTCATTATCACTCATATCTTTGTGAATATGTCAACAATATTGTCATTTGAGGATATATGATATAGATATACATTATTTTGAATTTATAATATTTTACACCGATTTGCTTAGAACTTTGAGGATGAATAGGATTTGCTGTTAATGCTATATCCTCACATGAATTTATTTCATTACCACTCATATCTTTGTGAATATGTGAACAATATTGTCATTTGAGGATATATGATGTAGATATACATTATTATTTTGAATCTATAATATTTTACACCGATTTGCTTAGAACTTTTAGGATGAATAGGATTTGTTGCTAATGCTATATCCTCACATAAATTGATTTCATTGCCACTCATATCTTTGTGAATATCTCAACAATATTGTCATTTGAGGATATATGATGTAGATATACATTATTTTTTTGAATTTATAATATTTTACACTGATTTGCTTAGAACTTTGAGGATGAATAGGATTTGCTGCTAATGCTATATCCTCACATGAATTTATTTCATTACCACTCATATCTTTGTGAATATGTCAACAATATTGTCATTTGAGTATATATGATGTAGATATACATTATTATTTTGAATTTATAATATTTTACACCGATTTGCTTAGAACTTTGAGGATGAATAGGATTTGTTGCTAATGCTATATCTTCACATATATTTATTTAATTACCACTCATATCTTTGTGAATATCTCAACAATATTGTCATTTGAGTATATATGATGTAGATATACATTATTATTTTGTAATTTATAATATTTTACACCGATTTGCTTAGAACTTTGAGGATGAATAGGATTTGCTGCTAATGCTATATCCTCACATATATTTATTTAATTACCACTCATATCTTTGTGAACATGTCAACAATATTGTCATTTGAGGATATATGATATAGATATACATTATTATTTTGAATTTATAATATTTTACACCGATTTGCTTAGAACTTTGAGGATGAATAGGATTTCCTGCTAATGCTATATCCTCAGATGAATTTATTTCATTACCACTCATATCTTTGTGAATATGTCAACAATATTGTCATTTGAGTATATATGATGTAGATATACATTATTAGTTTGAATTTATAATATTTTACATCGATTTGCTTAGAACTTTGAGGATGAATAGGATTTGTTGCTAATGCTATATCTTCACATATATTTATTTAATTACCACTCATATCTTTGTGAATATCTCAACAATATTGTCATATGAGGATATATGATGTAGATATACATTATTATTTTGAATTTATAATATTTTACACTGATTTGCTTAGAACTTTGAGGATGAATAGGATTTGCTGCTAATGCTATATCCTCACATGAATTTATTTCATTACCACTTATATCTTTGTGAATATGTCAACAATATTGTCATTTGAGGATATATGATGTAGATATACATTATTATTTTGAATTTATAATATTTTACACCGATTTGCTTAGAACTTTGAGGATGAATAGGATTTCCTGCTAATGCTATATCCTCAGATGAATTTATTTCATTACCACTCATATCTTTGTGAATATGTCAACAATATTGTCATTTGAGTATATATGATGTAGATATACATTATTATTTTGAATTTATAATATTTTACACCGATTGGCTTAGAACTTTGACGATGAATAGGATTTGTTGCTAATGCTATATCTTCACATATATTTATTTAATTACCACTCATATCTTTGTGAATATGTCAACAATATTGTCATTTAATGATATATGATGTAGATATACATTATTATTTTGAATTTATAATATTTTACACCAATTTGCTCAGAACTTTGAGGATGAATAGTATTTGCTGCTAATGCTATATCCTCACATAAACTTATTTCATTACCACTCATATCTTTGTGAATATGTCAACAATATTGTCATTTGAGGATATATGATGTAGATATACATTATTATTTTGAATTTATAATATTTTACACCAATTTGCTTAGAACTTTGCGGATGAATAGGATGTGTTGCTAATGCTATATCCTCACATATATTTATTTAATTACCACTCATATCTATGTGAATATGTCAAAAATATTGTCATTTGAGGATATATGATGTAGATATACATTATTAGTTTGAATTTATAATATTTTACACCGATTTGCTTAGAACTTTGAGGATGAATAGGATTTGCTGCTAATGCTATATCCTCAGATAAATTTATTTCATTACCACTCATATCTTTGTGAATATGTCAACAATATTGTCATTTGAGGATATAGGATGTAGATATACATTATTATTTTGAATTTATAATATTTTACACCGATTTGCTTAGAACTTTGAGGATGAATAGGATGTGTTACTAATGCTATATCCTCACATAAATTTATTTCATTACAACTCATATCATTGTAAATATGTCAACAATATTGTCATTTGAGGATATATGATTTAGATATACATTATTATTTTGAATTTATAATATTTTACACCGATTTGCTTAGAACTTTGTGGATGAATAGGATGTGTTGCTAATGCTATATCCTCACATAAATTTATTTCATTATCACTCATATCTGTGTGAATATGTCAACAATATTGTCATTTGAGGATATATGATATAGATATACATTATTATTTGGAATTTATAATATTTTACACCGATTGGCTTAGAACTTTGAGGATGAATAGGATTTGCTGTTAATGCTATATCCCTACATGAATTTATTTAATTACCACTCATATCTTTGTGAATATGTAAACAATATTGTCATTTGAGGATATATGATGTAGATATACATTATTATTTTGAATTTATAATATTTTACACCGATTTGCTTAGAACTTTGAGGATGAATAGGATTTGTTGCTTATGCTATATCCTCACATAAATTTATTTCATTACCACTCATATCTTTGTGAATATGTCAACAATATTGTCATTTTAGGATATATGATGTAGATATACATTATTATTTGGAATTTATAATATTTTACACCAATTTGCTTAGAACTTTGAGGATGGAGTGGATTTGTTGCTTATTCTATATCCTCACATAAACTTATTTCATTACCACTCATATCTTTGTGAATATGTCAACAATATTGTCATTTGAGGATATATGATGTAGATATACATTATTATTTTGAATTTATAATATTTTACACCAATTTGCTTAGAACTTTGAGGATGAATAGGATGTGTTGCTAATGCTATATCCTCACATATATTTATTTAATTACCACTCATATCTTTGTGAATATGTCAACAATATTGTCATTTGAGGATATATGATGTAGATATACATTATTATTTTGACGTTATAATATTTTACACCGATTTGCTTAGAACTTTGAGGATGAATAGGATTTGCTGCTAATGCTATATCCTCAGATAAATTTATTTCATTACCACTCATATCTTTGTGAATATGTCAACAATATTGTCATTTGAGGATATATGATGTAGATATACATTATTTTTTTGAATTTATAATATTTTACACTGATTTGCTTAGAACTTTGAGGATGAATAGGATTTGCTGTTAATGCTATATCCTCACATGAATTTATTTCATTACCACTCATATCTTTGTGAATATGTCAACAATATTGTCATTTGAGTATATATGATGTAGATATACATTATTATTTTGAATTTATAATATTTTACACCGATTTGCTTAGAACTTTGAGGATGAATAGGATTTGTTGCTAATGCTATATCTTCACATATATTTATTTAATTACCACTCATATCTTTGTGAATATCTCAACAATATTGTCATTTAATGATATATGATGTAGATATACATTATTATTTTGAATTTATAATATTTTACACCAATTTGCTTAGAACTTTGAGGATGAATAGGATTTGCTGCTAATGCTATATCCTCACATAAACTTATTTCATTACCACTCATATCTTTGTGAATATGTCAACAATATTGTCATTTGAGGATATATGATGTAGATATACATTATTATTTTGAATTTATAATATTTTACACCAATTTGCTTAGAACTTTGAGGATGAATAGGATGTGTTGCTAATGCTATATCCTCACATATATTTATTTAATTACCACTCATATCTTTGTGAATATGTCAACAATATTGTCATTTGAGGATATATGATGTAGATATACATTATTATTTTGAATTTATAATATTTTACACCGATTTGCTTAGAACTTTGAGGATGAATAGGATTTGTTGCTAATGCTATATCCTCACATAAACTTATTTCATTACCACTCATATCTTTGTGAATATCTCAACAATATTGTCATTTGAGTATATATGATGTATATATACATTATTTTTTTGAATTTATAATATTTTACACCGATTTGCTTAGAATATTGAGGATGAATAGGATTTGTTGCTAATGCTATATCTTCACATAAATTTATTTAATTACCACTCATATCTTTGTGAATATCTCAACAATATTGTCATTTGAGGATATATGATGTAGATATACATTATTATTTTGAATTTATAATATTTTACACCGATTTGCTTAGAACTTTGAGGATGAATAGGATTTGCTGCTAATGCTATATCCTCAGATAAATTTATTTCATTACCACTCATATCTTTGTGAATATGTCAACAATATTGTCATTTGAGGATATATGATGTAGATATACATTATTTTTTTGAATTTATAATATTTTACACTGATTTGCTTAGAACTTTGAGGATGAATAGGATTTGCTGTTAATGCTATATCCTCACATGAATTTATTTCATTACCACTCATATCTTTGTGAATATGTCAACAATATTGTCATTTGAGTATATATGATGTAGATATACATTATTATTTTGAATTTATAATATTTTACACCGATTTGCTTAGAACTTTGAGGATGAATAGGATTTGTTGCTAATGCTATATCTTCACATATATTTATTTAATTACCACTCATATCTTTGTGAATATGTCAACAATATTGTCATTTAATGATATATGATGTAGATATACATTATTATTTTGAATTTATAATATTTTACACCAATTTGCTTAGAACTTTGAGGATGAATAGGATTTGCTGCTAATGCTATATCCTCACATAAACTTATTTCATTACAACTCATATCTTTGTAAATATGTCAACAATATTGTCATTTGAGGATATATGATGTAGATATACATTATTATTTTGAATTTATAATATTTTACACCAATTTGCTTAGAACTTTGCGGATGAATAGGATGTGTTGCTAATGCTATATCCTCACATATATTTATTTAATTACCACTCATATCTTTTGTGAATATGTCAACAATATTGTCATTTGAGGATATATGATGTAGATATACATTATTATTTTGAATTTATAATATTTTACACCGATTTGCTTAGAACTTTGAGGATGAATAGGATTTGCTGCTAATGCTATATCCTCAGATAAATTTATTTCATTACCACTCATATCTTTGTGAATATGTCAACAATATTGTCATTTGAGGATATATGATGTAGATATACATTATTATTTTGAATTTATAATATTTTACACCGATTTGCTTAGAACTTTGAGGATGAATAGGATTTGTTGCTAATGCTATATCTTTACATAAATTTATTTCATTACCACTCATATCTTTGTGAATATGTCAACAATATTGTCATTAGAGGATATATGATTTAGATATACACTATTATTTTGAATTTGTAATATTTTACACCAATTGGCTTAGAACTTTTAGGATGAATAGGATTTGTTGCTAATGCTATATCTTCACACAAATTTATTTAATTATCACTCATATCTGTGTGAATATGTCAACAATATTGTCATTTGAGGATATATGATATAGATATACATTATTATTTTGAATTTATAATATTTTACACTGATTGGCTTAGAACTTTGAGGATGAATAGGATTTGCTGTTAATGCTATATCCTCACATGAATTTATTTCATTACCAGTCATATCTTTGTGAATATGTCAACAATATTGTCATTTAATGATATATGATGTAGATATACATTATTATTTTGAATTTATAATATTTTACACCGATTTGCTTTGAACTTTGAGGATGAATAGGATTTGCTGCTAATGCTATATCCTCACATAAACTTATTTCATTACCACTCATATCTTTGTGAATATGTCAACAATATTGTCATTTGAGCATATATGATGTAGATATACATTATTATTTTGAATTTATAATATTTTACACCAATTTGCTTAGAACTTTGAGGATGGATAGGATGTGTTGCTAATGCTATATCCTCACATATATTTATTTAATTACCACTTATATTTTTGTGAATATGTAAACAATATTGTCATTTGAGGATATATGATGTAGATATACATTATTATTTTGAATTTATAATATTTTACACCGATTTGCTTAGATCTTTGAGGATGAATAGGATTTGCTGCTAATGCTGTATCCTCAGATAAATTTATTTCATTACCACTCATATCTTTGTGAATATGTCAACAATATTGTCATTTGAGGATATATGATGTAGATATACATTATTTTGAATTCATAATATTTTACACCGATTTGCTTAGAACTTTGAGGATGAATAGGATTTGTTGCTAATGCTATATCTTTACATATATTTATTTAATTACCACTCATATCTTTGTGAATATCTCAACAATATTGTCATTTGAGGATATATGATGTAGATATACATTATTATTTTGAATTTATAATATTTTACACTGATTTTCTTAGAACTTTGAGGATGAATAGGATTTGCTGTTAATGCTATATCCTCACATGAATTTATTTCATTACCACTTATATCTTTGTGAATATGTCAACAATATTGTCATTTGAGTATATATGATGTAGATATACATTATTATTTTGAATTAATAATATTTTACACCGATTTGCTTAGAACTTTGAGGATGAATAGAATTTGTTGCTAATGCTATATCTTCACATATATTTATTTAATTACCACTCATATCTTTGTGAATATGTCAACAATATTGTCATTTAATGATATATGATGTAGATATACATTATTATTTTGAATTTATAATATTTTACACCAATTGGCTTAGAACTTTGAGGATCAATAGGATTTGCTGCTAATGCTATATCCTCACATGAATTTATTTCATTACCACTCATATCTTTGTGAATATGTCAACAATATTGTCATTTGAGGATATATGATGTAGATATACATTATTATTTTGAATTTATAATATTTTACACCAATTTGCTTAGAACTTTGAGGATGAATAGGATGTGTTGCTAATGCTATATCCTCACATATATTTATTTAATTACCACTCATATCTTTGTGAATATGTCAACAATATGGTCATTTGAGCATATATGATGTAGATATACATTATTATTTTGAATTTATAATATGTTATACCTATTTGCTTAGAACTTTTAGGATGAATAGGATTTGTTGCTAATGCTATATCCTCACATAAATTTATTTCATTACCACTCATATCTTTGTGAATATGTCAACAATATTGTCATTTGAGGATATATGATGTAGATTTACATTATTTTTTTGAATGGATAATATTTTACACTGATTTGCTTAGAACTTTGAGGATGAATAGGATTTGCTGCTAATGCTATATCCTCACATGAATTTATTTCATTACCACTCATATCTTTGTGAATATGTCAACAATATTGTCATTTGAGTATATATGATGTAGATATACATTATTATTTTTAATTTATAATATTTTACACCGATTTGCTTGGAACTTTGAGGATGAATAGGATTTGTTGCTAATGCTATATCTTCACATATATTTATTTAATTACCACTCATATCTTTGTGAATATCTCAACAATATTGTTATTTGAGTATATATGATGTAGATATAAATTATTATTTTGAATTTATAATATTTTACACCGATTTGCTTAGAACTTTGAGGATGAATAGGATTTTCTGCTAATGCTATATCCTCACATGAATTTATTTCATTACCACTTATATCTTTGTGAATATGTCAACAATATTGTCATTTGAGTATATATGATGTAGATATACATTATTATTTTGAATTTATAATATTTTACACTGATTTGCTTAGAACTTTGAGTATGAATAGGATTTGTTGCTAATGCTATATTTTCACATATATTTATTTAATTACCACTCATATCTTTGTGAATATGTCAACAATATTGTCATTTAATGATATATGATGTAGATATACATTATTATTTTGAATTTATAATATTTTACACCAATTTGCTTAGAACTTTGAGGATGAATAGGATTTGCTGCTAATGCTATATCCTCACATAAACTTATTTCATTACCACTCATATCTTTGTAAATATGTCAACAATATTGTCATTTGAGGATATATGATGTAGATATACATTATTATTGTGAATTTATAATATTTTACACCAATTTGCTTAGAACTTTGCGGATGAATAGGATGTGTTGCTAATGCTATATCCTCACATATATTTATTTAATTACCACTCATATCTTTGTGAATATGTCAACAATATTGTCATTTGAGGATATATGATGTAGATACACATTATTAGTTTGAATTTATAATATTTTACACCGATTTGCTTAGAACTTTGAGGATGAATAGGATTTGCTGCTAATGCTATATCCTCAGATAAATTTATTTCATTACCACTCATATCTTTGTGAATATGTCAACAATATTGTCATTTGAGGATATATGATGTAGATATACATTATTATTTTGAATTTATAATATTTTACACCGATTTGCTTAGAACTTTGAGGATGAATAGGATTTGCTGCTAATGCTATATCCTCAGATAAATTTATTTCATTATCACTCATATCTGTGTGAATATGTCAACAATATTGTCATTTGAGGATATATGATATAGATATACATTATTATTTGGAATTTATAATATTTTACACCGATTGGCTTAGAACTTTGAGGATGAATAGGATTTGCTGTTAATGCTATATCCCTACATGAATTTATTTAATTACCACTCATATCTTTGTGAATATGTGAACAATATTGTCATTTGAGGATATATGATGTAGATATACATTATTATTTTGAATTTATAATATTTTACACCAATTTGCTTAGAACTTTTAGGATGAATAGGATTTGTTGCTTATGCTATATCCTCACATAAATTTATTTCATTACCACTCATATCTTTGTGAATATCTCAACAATATTGTAATTTGAGCATATATGATGTAGATATACATTATTTTTTTGAATTTATAATATTTTACACTGATTTGCTTGGAACTTTGAGGATCAATAGGATTTCGCCTAATGCTATATCCTCACATGAATGTATTTCATAACCACTCATATCTTTGTGAATATGTCAACAATATTGTCATTCGAGTATATATAATGTAGATATACATTATTATTTTGAATTTATAATATTTTACACCGATTTGTTTAGAACTTTGAGGATGAATAGGATTTGTTGCTAATGCTATATCTTCACATATATTTATTTAATTACCACTCATATCTTTGTGAATATGTCAACAATATTGTCATTTAATGATATATGATGTAGATATACATTATTATTTTGAATTTATAATATTTTACACCAATTTGCTTAGAACTTTGAGGATGAATAGGATTTGTTGCTTATGCTATATCCTCACATAACTTTATTTCATTACCACTCATATCTTTGTGAATATGTCAACAATATGGTCATTTGAGGATATATGATGTAGATTTACATTATTTTTTTGAATGGATAATATTTTACACTGATTTGCTTAGAACTTTGAGGATGAATAGGATTTGCTTCTAATTCTATATCCTCACATGAATTTATTTCATTACCACTCATATCTTTGTGAATATGTCAACAATATTGTCATTTGAGTATATATGATGTAGATATACATTATTATTTTGAATTTATAATATTTTACACCGATTTGCTTAGAACTTTGAGGATGAATAGGAATTGTTGCTAATGCTATATCTTCACATATATTTATTTAATTACCACTCATATCTTTGTCAATATGTCAACAATATTGTCATTTGAGTATATATGATGTAGATATACATTATAATTTGAATTTATAATATTTTACACCGATTGGGGTTTAACTTTGAGGATGAATAGGATTTGCTGTTAATGCTATATCCTCACATGAATTTATTTAATTACCACTCATATCTTTGTGAATATGTGAACAATATTGTCATTTGAGGATATATGATATAGATATACATTATTATTTGGAATTTATAATATTTTACACCGATTTGCTTAGAACTTTTAGGATTAATAGGATTTGTTGCTTATGCTATATCCTCATATAAATTTGTTTCATTACCACTCATATCTTTGTGAATATGTCAACAATATTGTCATTTGATTATATATGATGTAGATATACATTATTATTTTGAATTTATAATATTTTACACCGATTTGCTTAGAACTTTGAGGATTAATAGGATTTGTTGCTAATGCTATATCCTCATATAAATTTGTTTCATTACCACTCATATCTTTGTGAATATGTCAACAATATTGTCATTTGATTATATATGATGTAGATATACATTATTATTTTGAATTTATAATATTTTACACCGATTTGCTTAGAACTTTGAGGATGAATATGGTTTGCTGTTAATGCTATATCCTCACATGAATTTATTTAATTACCACTCATATCTTTGTGAATATGTGAACAATATTGTCATTTGAGGATATATGATGTAGATATACATTATTATTTTGAATTTATAATATTTTACACCGATTTGCTTAGAACTTTTAGGATGAATAGGATTTGTTGCTTATGCTATATCCTCATATAAATTTGTTTCATTACCACTCATATCTTTGTGAATATGTCAACAATATTGTCATTTGATTATATATGATGTAGATATACATTATTATTTTGAATTTATAATATTTTACACCGATTTGCTTAGAACTTTGAGGATGAATAGGATTTGTTGCTAATGCTATATCTTCACATATATTTATTTAATTACCACTCATATCTTTGTGAATATGTCAACAATATTGTCATTTAATGATATATGATGTAGATATACATTATTATTTTGAATTTATAATATTTTACATCGATTTGCTTAGAACTTTGAGGATAAATAGGATTAGTGGCTAATGCTCTATTTTCACATATATTTATTTAATTACCACTCATATCTTTGTGAATATGTCAACAATATTGTCATTTGAGTATATATGATGTAGATATACATTATTATTTTGAATTTATAATATTTTACACCAATTTGCTTAGAACTTTGAGGATGGATAGGATGTGCTGCTAATGCTATATCCTCACATATATTTATTTAATTACCACTCATATCTTTGTGAATATGTCAACAATATTGTCATTTGAGGATATATGATGTAGATATACATTATTATTTTGAATTTATAATATTTTACACCGATTGGGGTAGAACTGTGAGGATGAATATGATTTGCTGTTAATGCTATATCCTCACATGAATTTATTTAATTACCACTCATATCTTTGTGAATATGTGAACAATATTGTCATTTGAGGATATATGATGTAGATATACATTATTATTTTGAATGTATAATATTTTACACTGATTTGCTTAGAACTTTTAGGATGAATAGGATTTGTTGCTTATGCTATATCCTCACATAAGTTTATTTCATTACCACTCACATCTTTGTGAATATCTCAACAATATTGTCATTTGAGGATATATGATGTAGATATACATTATTTTTTTGAATTTATAATATTTTACACTGATTTGCTTAGAACTTTGAGGATGAATAGGATTTGCTGCTAATGCTATATCCTCACATGAATTTATTTCATTACCACTCATATCTTTGTGAATATGTCAACAATATTGTCATTTGAGTATATATGATGTAGATATACATTATTATTTTGAATTTATAATATTTTACACCGATTTGCTTTGAACTTTAAGGATGAATAGGATTTGTTGCTAATGCTATATCTTCACATATATTTATTTTATTACCACTCATATCTTTGTGAATATGTCAACAATATTGTCATTTAATGATATATGATGTAGATATACATTATTATTTTGAATTTATAATATTTTACACCAATTTGCTTAGAACTTTGAGGATGAATAGGATTTGCTGCTAATGCTATATCCTCACATATATTTATTTAATTACCACTCATATATTTGTGAATATGTCAACAATATTGTCATTTGAGGATATGTGATGTAGATATACATTATTATTTTGAATTTATAATATTTTACACCGATTTGCTTAGAACTTTGAGGATGAATAGGATTTGCTGCTAATGCTATATCCTCAGATAAATTTATTTCATTACCACTCATATCTTTGTGAATATGTCAACAATATTGTCATTTGAGGATATATGATGTAGATATACATTATTATTTTTAATTTATAATATTTTACACCGATTTGCTTAGAACTTTGAGGATGAATAGGATTTGTTGCTAATGCTATATCTTCACATATATTTATTTAATTACCACTCATAGCTTTGTAAATATCTCAACAATATTGTCATTTGAAGATATATGATGTAGATATACATTATAATTTGAATTTATAATATTTTACACTGATTTGCTTAGAACTTTGAGGATGAATAGGATTTGCTGCTAATGCTATATCCTCACATGAATTTATTTCATTACCACTTATATCTTTGTCAATATGTCAACAATATTGTCATTTGAGTATATATGATGTAGATATACATTATGTTTTTGAATTCATAATATTTTACACCGATTGGGGTAGAACTTTGAGGATGAATAGGATTTGCTGTTAATGCTATATCCTCACATGAATTTATTTAATTACCACTCATATCTTTGTGAATATGTGAACAATATTGTCATTTGAGGATATATGATGTAGATATACATTATTATTTTGAATGTATAATATTTTACACTGATTTGCTTAGAACTTTTAGGATGAATAGGATTTGTTGCTTATGCTATATCCTCAGATAAATTTATTTCATTACCACTCATATCTTTGTGAATATGTCAACAATATTGTCATTTGAGGATATATGATGTAGATATACATTATTATTTTGAATTTATAATATTTTACACCGATTTGCTTAGAACTTTGAGGATGAATAGGATTTGTTGCTAATGCTATATCTTCACATATATTTATTTAATTACCACTCATAGCTTTGTAAATATCTCAACAATATTGTCATTTGAAGATATATGATGTAGATATACATTATAATTTGAATTTATAATATTTTACACTAGTTTGCTTAGAACTTTGAGGATGAATAGGATTTGCTGCTAATGCTATATCCTCACATGAATTTATTTCATTACCACTTATATCTTTGTCAATATGTCAACAATATTGTCATTTGAGTATATATGATGTAGATATACATTATTATTTTGAATTTATAATATTTTACACCGATTGGGGTAGAACTGTGAGGATGAATATGATTTGCTGTTAATGCTATATCCTCACATGAATTTATGTAATTACCACTCATATCTTTGTGAATATGTGAACAATATTGTCATTTCAGGATATATGATGTAGATATACATTATTATTTTGAATGTATAATATTTTACACCGATTTGCTTAGAACTTTTAGGATGAATAGGATTTGTTGCTTATGCTATATCCTCACATAAATTTATTTCATTACCACTCACATCTTTGTGAATATCTCAACAATATTGTCATTTGAGGATATATGATGTAGATATACATTATTTTTTTGAATTTATAATATTTTACACTGATTTGCTTAGAACTTTGAGGATGAATAGGATTTGCTGCTAATGCTATATCCTCACATGAATTTATTTCATTACCACTCATATCTTTGTGAATATGTCAACAATATTGTCATTTAATGATATATGATGTAGATATACATTATTATTTTGAATTTATAATATTTTACACCAATTTGCTTAGAACTTTGAGGATGAATAGGATTTGCTGCTAATGCTATATCCTCACATATATTTATTTAATTACCACTCATATCTTTGTGAATATGTCAACAATATTGTCATTTGAGGATATGTGATGTAGATATACATTATTATTTTGAATTTATAATATTTTACACCGATTTGCTTAGAACTTTGAGGATGAATAGGATTTGCTGCTAATGCTATATCCTCAGATAAATTTATTTCATTACCACTCATATCTTTGTGAATATGTCAACAATATTGTCATTTGAGGATATATGATGTAGATATACATTATTATTTTGAATTTATAATATTTTACACCGATTTGCTTAGAACTTTGAGGATGAATAGGATTTGTTGCTAATGCTATATCTTAACATATATTTATTTAATTACCACTCATAGCTTTGTAAATATCTCAACAATATTGTCATTTGAAGATATATGATGTAGATATACATTATAATTTGAATTTATAATATTTTACACTGATTTGCTAAGAACTTTGAGGATGAATAGGATTTGATGCTAATGCTATATCCTCACATGAATTTATTTCATTACCACTTATATCTTTGTCAATATGTCAACAATATTGTCATTTGAGTATATATGATGTAGATATACATTATTATTTTGAATTCATAATATTTTACACCGATTGGGGTAGAACTTTGAGGATGAATAGGATTTGCTGTTAATGCTATATCCTCACATGAATTTATGTAATTACCACTCATATCTTTGTGAATATGTGAACAATATTGTCATTTCAGGATATATGATGTAGATATACATTATTATTTTGAATGTATAATATTTTACACTGATTTGCTTAGAACTTTTAGGATGAATAGGATTTGTTGCTTATGCTATATCCTCACATAAATTTATTTCATTACCACTCACATCTTTGTGAATATCTCAACAATATTGTCATTTGAGGATATATGATGTAGATATACATTATTTTTTTGAATTTATAATATTTTACACTGATTTGCTTAGAACTTTGAGGATGAATAGGATTTGCTGCTAATGCTATATCCTCACATGAATTTATTTCATTACCACTCATATCTTTGTGAATATGTCAACAATATTGTCATTTAATGATATATGATGTAGATATACATTATTATTTTGAATTTATAATATTTTACACCAATTTGCTTAGAACTTTGAGGATGAATAGGATTTGCTGCTAATGCTATATCCTCACATATATTTATTTAATTACCACTCATATCTTTGTGAATATGTCAACAATATTGTCATTTGAGGATATGTGATGTAGATATACATTATTATTTTGAATTTATAATATTTTACACCGATTTGCTTAGAACTTTGAGGATGAATAGGATTTGCTGCTAATGCTATATCCTCAGATAAATTTATTTCATTACCACTCATATCTTTGTGAATATGTCAACAATATTGTCATTTGAGGATATATGATGTAGATATACATTATTATTTTGAATTTATAATATTTTACACCGATTTGCTTAGAACTTTGAGGATGAATAGGATTTGTTGCTAATGCTATATCTTAACATATATTTATTTAATTACCACTCATAGCTTTGTAAATATCTCAACAATATTGTCATTTGAAGATATATGATGTAGATATACATTATAATTTGAATTTATAATATTTTACACTGATTTGCTAAGAACTTTGAGGATGAATAGGATTTGATGCTAATGCTATATCCTCACATGAATTTATTTCATTACCACTTATATCTTTGTCAATATGTCAACAATATTGTCATTTGAGTATATATGATGTAGATATACATTATTATTTTGAATTCATAATATTTTACACCGATTGGGGTAGAACTTTGAGGATGAATAGGATTTGCTGTTAATGCTATATCCTCACATGAATTTATTTAATTACCACTCATATCTTTGTGAATATGTGAACAATATTGTCATTTGAGGATATATGATGTAGATATACATTATTATTTTGAATTTATAATATTTTACACCGATTTGCTTAGAACTTTTAGGATGAATAGGATTTGTTGCTTATGCTATATCCTCACATAAATTTATTTCATTACCACTCACATCTTTGTGAATATGTCAACAATATTGTCATTTGAGGATATATGATGTAGATATACATTATTTTTTTGAATTTATAATATTTTACACTGATTTGCTTAGAACTTTGAGGATGAATAGGATTTGCTGCTAATGCTATATCCTCACATGAATTTATTTCATTACCACTCATATCTTTGTGAATATGTCAACAATATTGTCATTTGAGTATATATGATGTAGATATACATTATTATTTTGAATTTATAATATTTTACACCGATTTGCTTAGAACTTTGAGGATGAATAGGATTTGTTGCTAATGCTATATCTTCACATATATTTATTTAATTACCACTCATATCTTTGTGAATATGTCAACAATATTGTCATTTAATGATATATGATGTAGATATACATTATTATTTTGAATTTATAATATTTTACACCAATTTGCTTAGAAATTTGAGGATGAATAGGATTTGCTGCTAATGCTATATCCTCACATAAACTTATTTCATTACCACTCATATCTTTGTGAATATGTCAACAATATTGTCATTTGAGGATATATGATGTAGATATACATTATTATTTGGAATTTATAATATTTTACACCAATTTGCTTAGAACTTTGAGGATGAATAGGATGTGTTGCTAATGCTATATCCTCACATATATTTATTTAATTACCACTCATATCTTTGTGAATATGTCAACAATATTGTCATTTGAGGATATATGATGTAGATATACATTATTATTTTGAATTTATAATATTTTACACCGATTTGCTTAGAACTTTGAGGATGAATAGGATTTGCTGCTAATGCTATATCCTCACACAAATTTATTTCATTACCACTCATATATTTGTGAATATCTCAACAATATTGTCATTTGAGGATATGTGATGTAGATATACATTTTTTTTTTTGAATTTATAATATTTTACACTGATTTGCTTAGAACTTTGAGGATGAATAGGATTTGCTGCTAATGCTATATCCTCACGTGAATTTATTTCATTACCACTCATATCTTTGTGAATATGTCAACAATATTGTCATTTGAGTATATATGATGTAGATATACATTATTATTTTGAATTTATAATATTATACACCGATTTGCTTAGAACTTTGAGGATGAATAGGATTTGTTGCTAATGCTATATCTTCACATATATTTATTTAATTACCACTCATATCTTTGTGAATATCTCCACAATATTGTTATTTGAGTATATATGATGTAGATATACATTATTATTTTGAATTGATAATATTTTACACCGATTTGCTTAGAACTTTGAGGATGAATAGGATTTGCTGCTAATGCTATATCCTAACATGAATTTATTTCATTACCACCTATATCTTTGTGAATATGTCAACAATATTGTCATTTGAGTATATATGATGTAGATATACATTATTATTTTGAATTTATAATATTTTACACCGATTTGCTTAGAACTTTGAGGATGAATAGGATTTCCTGCTAATGCTATATCCTCAGATAAATTTATTTCATTACCACTCATATCTGTGTGAATATGTGAACAATATTGTCATTTGAGGATATATGATGTAGATATACATTATTATTTTGAATTTATAATATTTTACACCGATTTGCTTAGAACTTTGAGGATGAATAGGATTTGCTGCTAATGCTATATCCTCAGATAAATTTTTTTCATTACCACTCATATCTTTGTGAATATCTCAACAATATTGTCGTTTGAAGATATATGATGTAGATATACATTATTATTTTGAATTTATAATATTTTACACTGATTTGCTTAGAACTTTGAGGATGAATAGGATTTGCTGCTAATGCTATATCCTCACATGAATTTATTTCATTACCACTTATATCTTTGTCAATATGTCAACAATATTGTCATTTGAGTATATATGATGTAGATATACATTATTATTTTGAATTTATAATATTTTACACCAATTTGCTTAGAACTTTGAGGATGGATAGGATGTGCTGCTAATGCTATATCCTCACATATATTTATTTAATTACCACTCATATCTTTGTGAATATGTCAACAATATTGTCATTTGAGGATATATGATGTAGATATACATTATTATTTTGAATTTATAATATTTTACACCGATTTGCTTAGAACTTTGAGGATGAATAGGATTTCCTGCTAATGCTATATACTCAGATAAATTTATTTAATTACCACTCATATCTTTGTGAATATGTCAACAATATTCTCATTTGAGGATATATGATGTAGATATACATTATTATTTTGAATTTATAATATTTTACACCGATTTGCTTAGAACTTTGAGGATGAATAGGATTTGCTGCTAATGCTATATCCTCAGATAAATTTATTTCATTACCACTCATATCTTTGTGAATATGTCAACAATATTGTCATTTGAGTATATATGATGTAGATATACATTATTATTTTGAATTTATAATATTTTACACCGATTTGCTTAGAACTTTGAGGATGAATAGGATTTCCTGCTAATGCTATATCCTCAGATAAATTTATTTCATTACCACTCATATCTGTGTGAATATGTGAACAATATTGTCATTTGAGGATATATGATGTAGATATACATTATTATTTTGAATTTATAATATTTTACACCGATTTGCTTAGAACTTTGAGGATGAATAGGATTTGCTGCTAATGCTATATCCTCAGATAAATTTTTTTCATTACCACTCATATCTGTGTGAATATCTCAACAATATTGTCATTTGAAGATATATGATGTAGATATACATTATTATTTTGAATTTATAATATTTTACACTGATTTGCTTAGAACTTTGAGGATGAATAGGATTTGCTGCTAATGCTATATCCTCACATGAATTTATTTCATTACCACTTATATCTTTGTCAATATGTCAACAATATTGTCATTTGAGTATATATGATGTAGATATACATTATTATTTTGAATTTATAATATTTTACATCGATTTGCTTAGAACTTTGAGGATAAATAGGATTAGTTGCTAATGCTCTATTTTCACATATATTTATTTAATTACCACTCATATCTTTGTGAATATGTCAACAATATTGTCATTCAATGATATATGATGTAGATATACATTATTATTTTGAATTTATAATATTTTACACCAATTTGCTTAGAACTTTGAGGATGGATAGGATGTGCTGCTAATGCTATATCCTCACATAAATTTATTTAATTACCACTCATATCTTTGTGAATATGTCAACAATATTGTCATTTGAGGATATATGATGTAGATATACATTATTATTTTGAATTTATAATATTTTACACCGATTTGCTTAGAACTTTGAGGATGAATAGGATTTCCTGCTAATGCTATATACTCAGATAAATTTATTTAATTACCACTCATATCTTTGTGAATATGTCAACAATATTCTCATTTGAGGATATATGATGTAGATATACATTATTATTTTGAATTTATAATATTTTACACCGATTTGCTTAGAACTTTGAGGATGAATAGGATTTGCTGCTAATGCTATATCCTCAGATAAATTTATTTCATTACCACTCATATCTTTGTGAATATGTCAACAATATTGTCATTTGAGGATATATGATGTAGATATACATTATTATTTTGAATTTATAATATTTTACATCGATTTGCTTAGAACTTTGAGGATAAATAGGATTAGTTGCTAATGCTCTATTTTCACATATATTTATTTAATTACCACTCATATCTTTGTGAATATGTGAACAATATTGTCATTTGAGGATATATGATGTAGATATACATTATTATTTTGAATTTATAATATTTTACACCAATTTGCTTAGAACTTTGAGGAGGAATAGGATTTGCTGCTAATGCTATATCCTCACATAAACTTATTTCCTTTCCACTCATATCTTTGTAAATATGTCAACAATATTGTCATTTGAGTATATATGATGTAGATATACATTATTATTTTGAATTTATAATATTTTACACCAATTTGATTAGAACTTTGCGGAGGAATAAGATGTGTTGCTAATGCTATATCCTCACATATATTTATTTAATTACCACTCATATCTTTGTGAATATGTCAACAATATTGTCATTTGAGGATATATGATGTAGATATACATTATTATTTTGAATTTATAATATTTTACACCGATTTGCTTAGAACTTTGAGGATGAATAGGATTTGCTGCTAATGCTATATCCTCACATGAATTTATTTCATTACCACTCATATCTTTGTGAATATGTCAACAATATTGTCATTTAAGTATATATGATGTAGATATACATTATTATTTTGAATTTATAATATTTTACACCGATTTGCTTAGAACTTTGAGGATGAATAGGATTTGCTGCTAATGCTATATCCTCACGTGAATTTATTTCATTACTACTAATATCTTTGTGAATATGTCAACAATATTGTCATTTGAGTATATATGATGTAGATATACATTATTATTTTGAATTTATAATATTTTACACCGATTTGCTTAGAACTTTGAGGATGAATAGGATTTGCTGCTAATGCTATATCTTCACATATATTTATTGAATTACCACTCATATCTTTGTGAATATGTCAACAATATTGTCATTTAATGATATATGATGTAGATATACATTATTATTTTGAATTTATAATATTTTACACCAATTTGCTAAGAACTTTGAGGATGAATAGGATTTGCTGCTAATGCTATATCCTCACATAAACTTATTTCATTACCACTCATATCTTTGTGAATATGTCAACAATATTGTCATTTGAGGATATATGATGTAGATATACATTATTATTTTGAATTTATAATATTTTACACCAATTTGCTTAGAACTTTGAGGATGGATAGGATGTGTTGCTAATGCTATATCCTCACATATATTTATTTAATTACCACTAATATCTTTGTGAATATGTCAACAATATTGTCATTTGAGGATATATGATGTAGATATACATTATTATTTTGAATTTATAATATTTTACACCGATTTGCTTAGAACTTTGAGGATGAATAGGATTTTCTGCTAATGCTATATCCTCAGATAAATTTATTTCATTCCCACTCACATCTTTGTGAATATGTCAACAATATTGTCATTTGAGTATATATGATGTAGATATACATTATTATTTTGAATTTATAATATTTTACACCGATTTGCTTAGAACTTTGAGGATGAATAGGATTTGTTGCTAATGCTATATCTTCACATATATTTATTTAATTACCACTCATATCTTTGTGAATATGTCAACAATATTGTCATTTGAAGATATATGATGTAGATATACATTATTATTTTGAATTTATAATATTTTACACTGATTTGCTTAGAACTTTTAGGATGAATAGGATTTGCTGCTAATGCTATATCCTCACATGAATTTATTTCATTACCACTTATATCTTTGTCAATATGTCAACAATATTGTCATTTGAGTATATATGATGTAAATATACATTATTATTTTGAATTTATAATATTTTACACCGATTTGCTTAGAACTTTGAGGATAAATAGGATTAGTTGCTAATGCTATATCTTCACATATATTTATTTAATTACCACTCATATCTTTGTGAATATGTCAACAATATTGTCATTCAATGATATATGATGTAGATATACATTATTATTTTGAATTTATAATATTTTACACCAATTTGCTTAGAACTTTGAGGATGAATAGGATTTGCTGCTAATGCTATATCCTCACATAAACTTATTTCCTTTCCACTCATATCTTTGTAAATATGTCAACAATATTGTCATTTGAGTATATATGATGTAGATATGCATTATTATTTTGAATTTATAATATTTTACACCAATTTGCTTAGAACTTTGCGGATGAATAGGATGTGTTGCTAATGCTATATCCTCACATATATTTATTTAATTACCACTCATATCTTTGTGAATATGTCAACAATATTGTCATTTGAGGATATATGATGTAGATATACATTATTATTTTGAATTTATAATATTTTAGACCGATTTGCTTAGAACTTTGAGGATGAATAGGATTTGCTGCTAATGCTATATCCTCAGATAAATTTATTTAATTACCACTCATATCTTTGTGAATATCTCAACAATATTGTCATTTGAAGATATATGATGTAGATATACATTATTATTTTGAATTTATAATATTTTACACTGATTTGCTTAGAACTTTGAGGATGAATAGGATTTGCTGCTAATGCTATATCCTCACATGAATTTATTTCATTACCACTTATTTCTTTGTCAATATGTCAACAATATTGTCATTTGAGTATATATGATGTAAATATACATTATTATTTTGAATTTATAATATTTTACACCGATTTGCTTTGAATATTGAGGATAAATAGGATTAGTTGCTAATGCTCTATTTTCACATATATTTATTTAATTACCACTCATATCTTTGTGAATATGTCAACAATATTGTCATTTGAGGATATATGATATAGATATACATTATTTTGAATTTATAATATTTTACACCGATTTGCTTAGAACTTTGAGGATGAATAGGATTTGCTGCTAATGCTATATCCTCACATGAATTTATTTCATTACCACTCATATCTTTGTGAATATGTCAACAATATTGTCATTTGAGTATATATGATGTAGATATACATTATTATTTTGAATTTATAATATTTTACACCGATTTGCTTAGAACTTTGAGGATGAATAGGATTTGCTGCTAATGCTATATCCTCACATGAATTTATTTCATTACTACTTATATCTTTGTGAATATGTCAACAATATTGTCATTTGAGTATATATGATGTAGATATACATTATTATTTTGAATTTATAATATTTTACACCGATTTGCTTAGAACTTTGAGGATGAATAGGATTTGCTGCTAATGCTATATCCTCACATGAATTTATTTCATTACCACTCATATCTTTGTGAATATGTCAACAATATTGTCATTTGAGTATATATGATGTAGATATACATTATTATTTTGAATTTATAATATTTTACACCGATTTGCTTAGAACTTTGAGGATGAATAGGATTTGTTGCTAATGCTATATCTTCACATATATTTATTTAATTACCACTCATATCTTTGTGAATATCTCAACAATATTGTCATTTGAAAATATATGATGTAGATATACATTATTATTTTGAATTTATAATATTGTACACTGATTTGCTTAGAACTTTGAGGATGAATAGGATTGGCTGCTAATGCTATATCCTCACATGAATTTATTTCATTACCACTTATATCTTTGTCAATATGTCAACAATATTGTCATTTTAGTATATATGATGTAAATATACATTATTATTTTGAATTTATAATATTTTACACCGATTTGCTTAAAACTTTGAGGATAAATAGGATTAGTTGCTAATGCTCTATTTTCACATATATTTATTTAATTACCACTCATATCTTTGTGAATATGTCAACAATATTGTCATTCAATGATATATGATGTAGATATACATTATTATTTTGAAATTTATAATATTTTACACCAATTTGCTTAGAACTTTGAGGATGAATAGGATTTGCTGCTAATGCTATATCCTCACATAAACTTATTTCCTTTCCACTCATATCTTTGTAAATATGTCAACAATATTGTCATTTGAGTATATATGATGTAGATATACATTATTATTTGGAATTTATAATATTTTATACCGATTTGCTTAGAACTTTGAGGATGAATAGGATTTGCTGCTAATGCTATATCCTCAGATAAATTTATTTCATTACCACTCATATCTTTGTGAATATGTCAACAATATTGTCATTTGAGTATATATGATGTAGATATACATTATTATTTTGAATTTATAATATTTTACACCGATTTGCTTAGAACTTTGAGGATGAATAGGATGTGTTGCTAATGCTATATCCTCACATAAATTTATTTCATTATCACTCATATCTGTGTGAATATGTCAACAATATTGTCATTTGAGGATATATGATGTAGATATACATTATTTTGAATTTATAATATTTTACACCGATTTGCTTAGAACTTTGAGGATGAATAGGATTTGCTGCTAATGCTATATCCTCACATGAATTTATTTCATTACCACTCATATCTTTGTTAATATGTCAACAATATTGTCATTTGAGTATATATGATGTAGATATACATTATTATTTTGAATTTATAATATTTTACACCGATTTGCTTAGAACTTTGAGGATGAATAGGATTTGCTGCTAATGCTATATCCTCACATGAATTTATTTCATTACCACTTATATCTTTGTGAATATGTCAACAATATTGTCATTTGAGTATATATGATGTAGATATACATTATTATTTTGAATTTATAATATTTTACACCGATTTGCTTAGAACTTTGAGGATGAATAGGATTTGTTGCTAATTCTATATCTTCACATATATTTATTGAATTACAACTCATATCTTTGTGAATATGTCAACAATATTGTCATTTAATGATATATGATGTAGATATACATTATTATTTTGAATTTATAATATTTTACACCAATTTGCTAAGAACTTTGAGGATGAATAGGATTTGCTGCTAATGCTATATCCTCACATAAACTTATTTCATTACCACTCATATCTTTGTGAATATGTCAACAATATTGTCATTTGAGGATATATGATGTAGATATACATTATTATTTTGAATTTATAATATTTTACACCGATTTGCTTAGAACTTTGAGGATGAATAGGATTTGCTGCTAATGCTATATCTGCACATATGTTTATTTTATTACCACTCATATCTTTGTAAATATCTCAACAATATTGTCATTTGAAGATATATGATGTAGATATACATTATAATTTGAATTTATAATATTTCACACTGATTTGCTTAGAACTTTGAGGATTAATAGGATTTGCTGCTAATGCTATATCCTAACATGAATTTATTTCGTTACCACTTATATCTTTGTCAATATGTCAACAATATTGTCATTTGAGTATATATGATGTAGATATACATTATTATTTTGAATTTATAATATTTTACACCGATTGGGGTAGAACTTTGAGGATGAATAGGATTTGCTGTTAATGCTATATCCTCACATGAATTTATTTAATTACCACTCATATCTTTGTGAATATGTGAACAATATTGTCATTTGAGGATATATGATGTAGATATACATTATTATTTTGAATTTATAATATTTTACACCGATTTGCTTAGAACTTTTAGGATGAATAGGATTTGTTGCTTATGCTATATCCTCAAATAAATTTATTTCATTACCACTCATATCTTTGTGAATATCTCAACAATATTGTCATTTGAGGATATATGATGTAGATATACATTATTTTTTTGAATTTATAATATTTTACACTGATTTGCTTAGAACTTTGAGGATGAATAGGATTTGCTGCTAATGCTATATCCTCACATGAATTTATTTCATTACCACTCATATCTTTGTGAATATGTCAACAATATTGTCATTTGAGTATATATGATGTAGATATACATTATTATTTTGAATTTATAATATTTTACACCGATTTGCTTAGAACTTTGAGGATGAATAGGATTTGTTGCTAATGCTATATCTTCACATATATTTATTTAATTACCACTCATATCTTTGTGAATATGTCAACAATATTGTCATTTAATGATATATGATGTAGATATACATTATTATTTTGAATTTACAATATTTTACACCAATTTGCTTAGAACTTTGAGGATGAATAGGATTTGCTGCTAATGCTATATCCTCACATAAACTGATTTCATTACCACTCATATCTTTGTGAATATGTGAACAATATTGTCATTTGAGGATATATGATGTAGATATACATTATTATTTGGAATTTATAATATTTTACACCAATTTGCTTAGAACTTTGAGGATGGATAGGATGTGTTGCTAATGCTATATCCTCACATATATTTATTTAATTACCACTCATATCTTTGTGAATATGTCAACAATATTCTCATTTGACAGTAAATGATGTAGATATACATTATTATTTTGAATTTATGATATTTTACACCGATTTGCTTAGAACTTTGAGGATGAATAGGATTTGCTGCTAATGCTATATCCTCAGATAAATTTATATCATTACCACTCATATCTTTGTGAATATGTCAACAATATTGTCATTTGAGGATATATGATGTAGATATACATTATTATTTTGAATTTATAATATTTTACACTGATTTGCTTAGAACTTTGAGGATGAATAGGATTTGCTGCTAATGCTATATCCTCACATGAATTTATTTCATTACCACTCATATCTTTGTGAATATGTCAACAATATTGTCATTTGAGTATATATGATGTAGATATACATTATTATTTTGAATTTATAATATTTTACACCGATTAGCTTAGAACTTTGAGGATGAATAGGATTTGTTGCTTATGCTATATCTTCACATATATTTATTTAATTACCACTCATATCTTTGTGAATATCTCAACAATATTGTCATTTAATGATATATGATGTAGATATACATTATTATTGTTAATTTATAATATTTTACACCAATTTGCTAAGAACTTTTAGGATGAATAGGATTTGCTGCTAATGCTATATCCTCACATAAACTTATTTCATTACCACTCATATCTTTGTGAATATGTCAACAATATTGTCATTTGAGGATATATGATGTAGATATACATTATTATTTTGAATTTATAATATTTTACACCAATTTGCTTAGAACTTTGAGGATGGATAGGATGTTTTGCTAATGCTATATCCTCACATATATTTATTTAATTACCACTCATATCTTTGTGAATATGTCAACAATATTGTCATTTGAGGATATATGATGTAGATATACATTATTATTTTGAATTTATAATATTTTACACCGATTTGCTTAGAACTTTGAGGATGAATAGGATTTGCTGCTAATGCTATATCCTCAGATAAATTTATTTCATTCCCACTCATATCTTTGTGAATATGTCAACAATATTGTCATTTGAGTATATATGATGTAGATATACATTATTATTTTGAATTTATAATATTTTACACCGATTTGCTTAGAACTTTGAGGATGAATAGGATTTGCTGCTAATGCTATATCCTCAGATAAATTTATTTAATTACCACTCATATCTTTGTGAATATGTCAACAATATTGTCATTTGAGTATATATGATGTAGATATACATTATTATTTTGAATTTATAATATTTTACACCGATTTGCTTAGAACTTTGAGGATGAATAGGATTTGTTGCTAATGCTATATCTTAACATATATTTATTTTATTACCACTCATATCTTTGTAAATATCTCAACAATATTGTCATTTGAAGATATATGATGTAGATATACATTATAATTTGAATTTATAATATTTTACACCGATTTACTTAGAACTTTGAGGATGAATAGGATTTGCTACTAATGCTATATCCTCACATGAATTTATTTCATTACCACTTATATCTTTGTCAATATGTCAACAATATTGTCATTTGAGTATATATGATGTAGATATACATTATTATTTTGAATTTATAATATTTTACACCGATTGGGGTAGAACTTTGAGGATGAATAGGATTTGCTGTTAATGCTATATCCTCACATGAATTTATTTAATTACTACTCATATCTTTGTGAATATGTGAACAATATTGTCATTTGAGGATATATGATGTAGATATACATTATTATTTTGAATTTATAATATTTTACACCGATTTGCTTTGAACTTTGAGGATGAATAGGATTTGTTGCTAATGCTATATATTCACATATATTTATTTAATTACCACTCATATCTTTGTGAATATCTCAACAATATTGTTATTTGAGTATATATGATGTAGATATACATTATTATTTTGTAATTTATAATATTTTGGACCGATTTGCTTAGAACTTTGAGGATGAATAGGATTTGCTGCTAATGCTATATCTTCACATGAATTTATTTCATTACCACTTATATCTTTGTGAATATGTCAACAATATTGTCATTTGAGTATATATGATGTAGATATACATCATTATTTTGAATTTATAATATTTTACACCGATTTGCTTAGAACTTTGAGGATGAATAGGATTTGTTGCTAATGCTATATCTTCACATATATTTATTTAATTACCACTCATATCTTTGTGAATATGTCAACAATATTGTCATTTGAGGATATATGATGTAGATATACATCATTATTTTGAATTTATAATATTTTACACCGATTTGCTTAGAACTTTGAGGATGAATAGGATTTCCTGCTAATGCTATATCCTCAGATAAATTTATTTCATTACCACTCATATCTTTCTGAATATGTCAACAATATTGTCATTTGAGGATATATGATGTAGATATACATTATTATTTTGAATTTATAATATTTTACACCGATTTGCTTAGAACTTTGAGGATGAATAGGATTTGCTGCTAATGCTATATCCTCAGATAAATTTATTTAATTACCACTCATATCTTTGTGAATATGTCAACAATATTGTCATTTGAGGATATATGATGTAGATATACATTATTATTTTGAATTTATAATATTTTACACCGATTTGCTTAGAACTTTGAGGATGAATAGGATGTGTTGCTAATGCTATATCCTCACATAAATTTATTTCATTATCACTCATATCTATGTGAATATGTCAACAATATTGTCATTTGAGGATATATGATATAGATATACATTATTTTGAATTTATAATATTTTACACCGATTTGCTTAGAACTTTGAGGATGAATAGGATTTGCTGCTAATGCTATATCCTCACATGAATTTATTTCATTACCACTCATATCTTTGTGAATATGTCAACAATATTGTCATTTGAGTATATATGATGTAGATATACATTATTATTTTGAATTTATAATATTTTACACCGATTTGCTTAGAACTTTGAGGATGAATAGGATTTGCTGCTAATGCTATATCCTCACATGAATTTATTTCATTACCACTTATATCTTTGTGAATATGTCAACAATATTGTCATTTGAGTATATATGATGTAGATATACATTATTATTTTGAATTTATAATATTTTACACCGATTTGCTTAGAACTTTGAGGATGAATAGGATTTGTTGCTAATGCTATATCTTCACATATATTTATTGAATTACCACTCATATCTTTGTGAATATGTCAACAATATTGTCATTTAATGATATATGATGTAGATATACATTATTATTTTGAATTTATAATATTTTACACCAATTTGCTAAGAACTTTGAGGATGAATAGGATTTGCTGCTAATGCTATATCCTCACATAAACTTGTTTCATTACCACTCATATCTTTGTGAATATGTCAACAATATTGTCATTTGAGGATATATGATGTAGATATACATTATTATTTTGAATTTATAATATTTTACACCAATTTGCTTAGAACTTTGAGGATGGAGAGGATGTGTTGCTAATGCTATATCCTCACATATATTTATTTAATTACCACTCATATCTTTGTGAATATGTCAACAATATTGTCATTTGAGGAGATATGATGTAGATATACATTATTATTTTGAATTTATAATATTTTACACCGATTTGCTTAGAACTTTGAGGATGAATAGGATTTGCTGCTAATGCTATATCCTCAGATAAATTTATTTCATTCCCACTCATATCTTTGTGAATATGTCAACAATATTGTCATTTGAGTATATATGATGTAGATATACATTATTATTTTGAATTTATAATATTTTACACCGATTTGCTTAGAACTTTGAGGATGAATAGGATTTGTTGCTAATACTATATCTTCACATATATTTATTTAATTACCACTCATATCTTTGTGAATATCTCAACAATATTGTCATTTGAAGATATATGATGTAGATATACATTATTATTTTGAATTTATAATATTTTACACTGATTTGCTTAGAACTTTGAGGATGAATAGGATTTGCTGCTAATGCTATATCCTCACATGAATGTATTTCATTACCACTTATATCTTTGTCAATATGTCAACAATATTGTCATTTGAGTATATATGATGTAAATATACATTATTATTTTGAATTTATAATATTTTACACCGATTTGCTTAGAACTTTGAGGATAAATAGGATTAGTTGCTTATGCTCTATTTTCACATATATTTATTTAATTACCACTCATATCTTTGTGAATATGTCAACAATATTGTCATTCAATGATATATGATGTAGATATACATTATTATTTTGAATTTATAATATTTTACACCAATTTGCTTAGAACTTTGAGGATGAATAGGATTTGCTGCTAATGCTATATCCTCACATAAACTTATTACCTTTCCATTCATATCTTTGTAAATATGTCAACAATATTGTCATTTGAGTATATATGATGTAGATATACATTATTATTTTGAATTTATAATATTTTACACCAATTTGCTTAGAACTTTGCGGATGAATAGGATGTGTTGCTAATGCTATATCCTCACATATATTTATTTAATTACCACTCATATCTTTGTGAATATGTCAACAATATTGTCATTTGAGGATATATGATGTAGATATACATTATTATTTTGAATTTATAATATTTTACACCGATTTGCTTAGAACTTTGAGGATGAATAGGATTTGCTGCTAATGCTATATCCTCAGATAAATTTATTTCATTACCACTCATATCTTTGTGAATATGTCAACAATATTGTCATTTGAGGATATATGATGTAGATATACATTATTATTTTGAATTTATAATATTTTACACCTATTTGCTTAGAACTTTGAGGATGAATAGGATGTGTTGCTAATGCTATATCCTCACATAAATTTATTTCATTATCACTCATATCTGTGTGAATATGTCAACAATATTGTCATTTGAGGATATATGATATAGATATACATTATTTTGAATTTATAATATTTTACACCGATTTGCTTAGAACTTTGAGGATGAATAGGATTTGCTGCTAATGCTATATCCTCACATGAATTTATTGCATTACCACTCATATCTTTGTGAATATGTCAACAATATTGTAATTTGAGTATATATGATGTAGATATACATTATTATTTTGAATTTATAATATTTTACACCGATTTGCTTAGAACTTTGAGGATGAATAGGATTTGTTGCTAATGCTATATCTTCACAGATATTTATTTAATTACCACTCATATCTTTGTGAATATCTCAACAATATTGTCATTTGAAGATATATGATGTAGATATACATTATTATTTTGAATTTATAATATTTTACACTGATTTGCTTAGAACTTTGAGGATGAATAGGATTTGCTGCTAATGCTATATCCTCACATGAATTTATTTCATTACCACTTATTTTTTTGTCAATATGTCAACAATATTGTCATTTGAGTATATATGATGTAAATATACATTATTATTTTGAATTTATAATATTTTACACCGATTTGCTTAGAACTTTGAGGATAAATAGGATTAGTTGCTAATGCTCTATTTTCACATATATTTATTTAATTACCACTCATATCTTTGTGAATATGTCAACAATATTGTCATTTGAGGATATATGATGTAGATATACATTATTATTTTGAATTTATAATATTTTACACCGATTTGCTTAGAACTTTGAGGATGAATAGGATTTGCTGCTAATGCTATATCCTCAGATAAATTTATTTCATTACCACTCATATCTTTGTGAATATGTCAACAATATTGTCATTTGAGGATATATGATGTAGATATACATTATTATTTTGAATTTATAATATTTTACACCGATTTGCTTAGAACTTTGAGGATGAATAGGATGTGTTGCTAATGCTATATCCTCACATAAATTTATTTCATTATCACTCATATCTGTGTGAATATGTCAACAATATTGTCATTTGAGGATATATGATATAGATATACATTATTTTGAATTTATAATATTTTACACCGATTTGCTTAGAACTTTGCGGATGAATAGGATGTGTTGCTAATGCTATATCCTCACATATATTTATTTAATTACCACTCATATCTTTGTGAATATGTCAACAATATTGTCATTTGAGGATATATGATGTAGATATACATTATTATTTAGAATTTATAATATTTTACACCGATTTGCTTAGAACTTTGAGGATGAATAGGATTTGCTGCTAATGCTATATCCTCAGATAAATTTATTCTATTACCACTCATATCTTTGTGAATATCTCAACAATATTGTCATTTGAGGATATATGATGTAGATATACATTATTATTTTGAATTTATAATATTTTACACCGATTTGCTTAGAACTTTGAGGATGAATAGGATTTGCTGCTAATGCTATATCCTCAGATAAATTTATTTCATTACCACTCATATCTTTGTGAATATGTCAACAATATTGTCATTTGAGGATATATGATGTAGATATACATTATTATTTTGAATTTATAATATTTTACACCTATTTGCTTAGAACTTTGAGGATGAATAGGATGTGTTGCTAATGCTATATCCTCACATAAATTTATTTCATTATCACTCATATCTGTGTGAATATGTCAACAATATTGTCATTTGAGGATATATGATATAGATATACATTATTTTGAATTTATAATATTTTACACCGATTTGCTTAGAACTTTGAGGATGAATAGGATTTGCTGCTAATGCTATATCCTCACATGAATTTATTGCATTACCACTCATATCTTTGTGAATATGTCAACAATATTGTAATTTGAGTATATATGATGTAGATATACATTATTATTTTGAATTTATAATATTTTACACCGATTTGCTTAGAACTTTGAGGATGAATAGGATTTGTTGCTAATGCTATATCTTCACAGATATTTATTTAATTACCACTCATATCTTTGTGAATATCTCAACAATATTGTCATTTGAAGATATATGATGTAGATATACATTATTATTTTGAATTTATAATATTTTACACTGATTTGCTTAGAACTTTGAGGATGAATAGGATTTGCTGCTAATGCTATATCCTCACATGAATTTATTTCATTACCACTTATTTTTTTGTCAATATGTCAACAATATTGTCATTTGAGTATATATGATGTAAATATACATTATTATTTTGAATTTATAATATTTTACACCGATTTGCTTAGAACTTTGAGGATAAATAGGATTAGTTGCTAATGCTCTATTTTCACATATATTTATTTAATTACCACTCATATCTTTGTGAATATGTCAACAATATTGTCATTTGAGGATATATGATGTAGATATACATTATTATTTTGAATTTATAATATTTTACACCGATTTGCTTAGAACTTTGAGGATGAATAGGATTTGCTGCTAATGCTATATCCTCAGATAAATTTATTTCATTACCACTCATATCTTTGTGAATATGTCAACAATATTGTCATTTGAGGATATATGATGTAGATATACATTATTATTTTGAATTTATAATATTTTACACCGATTTGCTTAGAACTTTGAGGATGAATAGGATGTGTTGCTAATGCTATATCCTCACATAAATTTATTTCATTATCACTCATATCTGTGTGAATATGTCAACAATATTGTCATTTGAGGATATATGATATAGATATACATTATTTTGAATTTATAATATTTTACACCGATTTGCTTAGAACTTTGAGGATGAATAGGATTTGCTGCTAATGCTATATCCTCACATGAATTTATTGCATTACCACTCATATCTTTGTGAATATGTCAACAATATTGTAATTTGAGTATATATGATGTAGATATACATTATTATTTTGAATTTATAATATTTTACACCGATTTGCTTAGAACTTTGAGGATGAATAGGATTTGTTGCTAATGCTATATCTTCACAGATATTTATTTAATTACCACTCATATCTTTGTGAATATCTCAACAATATTGTCATTTGAAGATATATGATGTAGATATACATTATTATTTTGAATTTATAATATTTTACACTGATTTGCTTAGAACTTTGAGGATGAATAGGATTTGCTGCTAATGCTATATCCTCACATGAATTTATTTCATTACCACTTATTTTTTTGTCAATATGTCAACAATATTGTCATTTGAGTATATATGATGTAAATATACATTATTATTTTGAATTTATAATATTTTACACCGATTTGCTTAGAACTTTGAGGATAAATAGGATTAGTTGCTAATGCTCTATTTTCACATATATTTATTTAATTACCACTCATATCTTTGTGAATATGTCAACAATATTGTCATTTGAGGATATATGATGTAGATATACATTATTATTTTGAATTTATAATATTTTACACCGATTTGCTTAGAACTTTGAGGATGAATAGGATTTGCTGCTAATGCTATATCCTCAGATAAATTTATTTCATTACCACTCATATCTTTGTGAATATGTCAACAATATTGTCATTTGAGGATATATGATGTAGATATACATTATTATTTTGAATTTATAATATTTTACACCGATTTGCTTAGAACTTTGAGGATGAATAGGATGTGTTGCTAATGCTATATCCTCACATAAATTTATTTCATTATCACTCATATCTGTGTGAATATGTCAACAATATTGTCATTTGAGGATATATGATATAGATATACATTATTTTGAATTTATAATATTTTACACCGATTTGCTTAGAACTTTGCGGATGAATAGGATGTGTTGCTAATGCTATATCCTCACATATATTTATTTAATTACCACTCATATCTTTGTGAATATGTCAACAATATTGTCATTTGAGGATATATGATGTAGATATACATTATTATTTAGAATTTATAATATTTTACACCGATTTGCTTAGAACTTTGAGGATGAATAGGATTTGCTGCTAATGCTATATCCTCAGATAAATTTATTCTATTACCACTCATATCTTTGTGAATATCTCAACAATATTGTCATTTGAGGATATATGATGTAGATATACATTATTATTTTGAATTTATAATATTTTACACCGATTTGCTTAGAACTTTGAGGATGAATAGGATTTGCTGCTAATGCTATATCCTCAGATAAATTTATTTCATTACCACTCATATCTTTGTGAATATGTCAACAATATTGTCATTTGAGGATATATGATGTAGATATACATTATTATTTTGAATTTATAATATTTTACACCTATTTGCTTAGAACTTTGAGGATGAATAGGATGTGTTGCTAATGCTATATCCTCACATAAATTTATTTCATTATCACTCATATCTGTGTGAATATGTCAACAATATTGTCATTTGAGGATATATGATATAGATATACATTATTTTGAATTTATAATATTTTACACCGATTTGCTTAGAACTTTGAGGATGAATAGGATTTGCTGCTAATGCTATATCCTCACATGAATTTATTGCATTACCACTCATATCTTTGTGAATATGTCAACAATATTGTAATTTGAGTATATATGATGTAGATATACATTATTATTTTGAATTTATAATATTTTACACCGATTTGCTTAGAACTTTGAGGATGAATAGGATTTGTTGCTAATGCTATATCTTCACAGATATTTATTTAATTACCACTCATATCTTTGTGAATATCTCAACAATATTGTCATTTGAAGATATATGATGTAGATATACATTATTATTTTGAATTTATAATATTTTACACTGATTTGCTTAGAACTTTGAGGATGAATAGGATTTGCTGCTAATGCTATATCCTCACATGAATTTATTTCATTACCACTTATTTTTTTGTCAATATGTCAACAATATTGTCATTTGAGTATATATGATGTAAATATACATTATTATTTTGAATTTATAATATTTTACACCGATTTGCTTAGAACTTTGAGGATAAATAGGATTAGTTGCTAATGCTCTATTTTCACATATATTTATTTAATTACCACTCATATCTTTGTGAATATGTCAACAATATTGTCATTTGAGGATATATGATGTAGATATACATTATTATTTTGAATTTATAATATTTTACACCGATTTGCTTAGAACTTTGAGGATGAATAGGATTTGCTGCTAATGCTATATCCTCAGATAAATTTATTTCATTACCACTCATATCTTTGTGAATATGTCAACAATATTGTCATTTGAGGATATATGATGTAGATATACATTATTATTTTGAATTTATAATATTTTACACCGATTTGCTTAGAACTTTGAGGATGAATAGGATGTGTTGCTAATGCTATATCCTCACATAAATTTATTTCATTATCACTCATATCTGTGTGAATATGTCAACAATATTGTCATTTGAGGATATATGATATAGATATACATTATTTTGAATTTATAATATTTTACACCGATTTGCTTAGAACTTTGCGGATGAATAGGATGTGTTGCTAATGCTATATCCTCACATATATTTATTTAATTACCACTCATATCTTTGTGAATATGTCAACAATATTGTCATTTGAGGATATATGATGTAGATATACATTATTATTTAGAATTTATAATATTTTACACCGATTTGCTTAGAACTTTGAGGATGAATAGGATTTGCTGCTAATGCTATATCCTCAGATAAATTTATTCTATTACCACTCATATCTTTGTGAATATCTCAACAATATTGTCATTTGAGGATATATGATGTAGATATACATTATTATTTTGAATTTATAATATTTTACACCGATTTGCTTAGAACTTTGAGGATGAATAGGATTTGCTGCTAATGCTATATCCTCAGATAAATTTATTTCATTACCACTCATATCTTTGTGAATATGTCAACAATATTGTCATTTGAGGATATATGATGTAGATATACATTATTATTTTGAATTTATAATATTTTACACCTATTTGCTTAGAACTTTGAGGATGAATAGGATGTGTTGCTAATGCTATATCCTCACATAAATTTATTTCATTATCACTCATATCTGTGTGAATATGTCAACAATATTGTCATTTGAGGATATATGATATAGATATACATTATTTTGAATTTATAATATTTTACACCGATTTGCTTAGAACTTTGAGGATGAATAGGATTTGCTGCTAATGCTATATCCTCACATGAATTTATTGCATTACCACTCATATCTTTGTGAATATGTCAACAATATTGTCATTTGAGGATATATGATGTAGATATACATTATTATTTTGAATTTATAATATTTTACATTGATTTTCTTAGAACTTTGAGGATGAATAGGATTTGCTGCTAATGCTATATCCTCAGATAAATTTATTTCATTACCACTTATTTCTTTGTCAATATGTCAACAATATTGTCATTTGAGTATATATGATGTAAATATACATTATTATTTTGAATTTATAATATTTTACACCGATTTGCTTAGAACTTTGAGGATAAATAGGATTAGTTGCTAATGCTCTATTTTCACATATATTTATTTAATTACCACTTATATCTTTGTGAATATGTCAACAATATTGTCATTTGAGGATATATGATGTAGATATACATTATTATTTTGAATTTATAATATTTTACACCGATTTGCTTAGAACTTTGAGGATGAATAGGATTTGCTGCTAATGCTATATCCTCAGATAAATTTATTTCATTACCACTCATATCTTTGTGAATATGTCAACAATATTGTCATTTGAGGATATATGATGTAGATATACATTATTATTTTGAATTTATAATATTTTACACCGATTTGCTTAGAACTTTGAGGATGAATAGGATGTGTTGCTAATGCTATATCCTCACATAAATTTATTTCATTATCACTCATATCTGTGTGAATATGTCAAACATATTGTCATTTGAGGATATATGATATAGATATACATTATTTTGAATTTATAATATTTTACACCGATTTGCTTAGAACTTTGAGGATGAATAGGATTTGCTGCTAATGCTATATCCTCACATGAATTTATTTCATTACCACTCATATCTTTGTGAATATGTCAACAATATTGTCATTTGAGTATATATGATGTAGATATACATTATTATTTTGAATTTATAATATTTTACACCGATTTGCTTAGAACTTTGAGGATGAATAGGATTTGTTGCTAATGCTATATCTTCACATATATTTATTTAATTACCACTCATATCTTTGTGAATATCTCAACAATATTGTTATTTGAAAATATATGATGTAGATATACATTATTATTTTGAATTTATAATATTTTACACTGATTTGCTTAGAACTTTGAGGATGAATAGGATTTGCTGCTAATGCTATATCCTCACATGAATTTATTTCATTACCAATTATATCTTTGTCAATATGTCAACAATATTGTCATTTGAGTATATATGATGTAAATATACATTATTATTTTGAATTTATAATATTTTACACCGATTTGCTTAAAACTTTGAGGATAAATAGGATTAGTTTCTAATGCTCTATTTTCACATATATTTATTTAATTACCACTCATATCTTTGTGAATATGTCAACAATATTGTCATTCAATGATATATGATGTAGATATACATTATTATTTTGAAATTTATAATATTTTACACCAATTTGCTTAGAACTTTGAGGATGAATAGGATTTGCTGCTAATGCTATATCCTCACATAAACTTATTTCCTTTCCACTCATATCTTTGTAAATATGTCAACAATATTGTCATTTGAGTATATATGATGTAGATATACATTATTATTTTGAATTTATAATATTTTACACCAATTTGCTTAGAACTTTGCAGATGAATAGGATGTGTTGCTAATGCTATATCCTCACATATATTTATTTAATTACCACTCATATCTTTGTGAATATGTCAACAATATTGTCATTTGAGGATATATGATGTAGATATACATTATTATTTTGAATTTATAATATTTTACACCGATTTGCTTAGAACTTTGAGGATGAATAGGATTTGCTGCTAATGCTATATCCTCAGATAAATTTATTTCATTACCACTCATATCTTTGTGAATATGTCAACAATATTGTCATTTGAGTATATATGATGTAGATATACATTATTATTTTGAATTTATAATATTTTACACCAATTTGCTTAGAACTTTGAGGATGGATAGGATGTGTTGCTAATGCTATATCCTCACATATATTTATTTAATTACCACTCATATCTTTGTGAATATGTCAACAATATTGTCATTTGAGGATATATGATGTAGATATACATTATTATTTTGAATTTATAATATTTTACACCGATTTGCTTAGAACTTTGAGGATGAATAGGATTTCCTGCTAATGCTATATCCTCAGATAAATTTATTTCATTCCCACTCATATCTTTGTAAATATGTCAACAATATTGTCATTTGAGTATATATGATGTAGATATACATTATTATTTTGAATTTATAATATTTTACACCGATTTGCTTAGAACTTTGAGGATGAATAGGATTTGCTGCTAATGCTATATCCTCAGATAAATTTATTTAATTACCACTCATATCTTTGTGAATATGTCAACAATATTGTCATTTGAGGATATATGATGTAGATATACATTATTATTTTGAATTTATAATATTTTACACCGATTTGCTTAGAACTTTGAGGATGAATACGATTTGTTGCTAATGCTATATCTTCACATATATTTATTTTATTACCACTCATATCTTTGTAAATATCTCAACAATATTGTCATTTGAAGATATATGATGTAGATATACATTATAATTTTAATTTATAATATTTTACACTGATTTGCTTAGAACTTTGAGGATTAATAGGATTTGCTGCTAATGCTATATCCTAACATGAATTTATTTCGTTACCACTTATATCTTTGTCAATATGTCAACAATATTGTCATTTGAGTATATATGATGTAGATATACATTATTATTTTGAATTTATAATATTTTACACCGATTGGGGTAGAACTTTGAGGATGAATAGGATTTGCTGTTAATGCTATATCCTCACATGAATTTATTTAATTACCACTCATATCTTTGTGAATATGTGAACAATATTGTCATTTGAGGATATATGATGTAGATATACATTATTATTTTGAATTTATAATATTTTACACCGATTTGCTTAGAACTTTTAGGATGAATAGGATTTGTTGCTTATGCTATATCCTCAAATAAATTTATTTCATTACCACTCATATCTTTGTGAATATCTCAACAATATTGTCATTTGAGGATATATGATGTAGATATACATTATTATTTTGAATTTATAATATTTTACACTGATTTGCTTAGAACTTTGAGGATGAATAGGATTTGCTGCTAATGCTATATCCTCACATGAATTTATTTCATTACCACTCATATCTTTGTGAATATGTCAACAATATTGTCATTTGAGTATATATGATGTAGATATACATTATTATTTTGAATTTATAATATTTTACACCGATTTGCTTAGAACTTTGAGGATGAATAGGATTTGCTGCTAATGCTATATCCTCAGATAAATTTATTTCATTACCACTCATATCTTTGTGAATATGTCAACAATATTGTCATTTGAGTATATATGATGTACATATACATTATTATTTTGAATTTATAATATTTTACACCGATTTGCTTAGAACTTTGAGGATAAATAGGATTAGTTGCTTATGCTCTATTTTCACATATATTTATTTAATTACCACTCATATCTTTGTGAATATGTCAACAATATTGTCATTCAATGATATATGATGTAGATATACATTATTATTTTGAATTTATAATATTTTACACCAATTTGCTTAGAACTTTGAGGATGAATAGGATTTGCTGCTAATGCTATATCCTCACATAAACTGATTTCATTACCACTCATATCTTTGTGAATATGTCAACAATATTGTCATTTGAGCATATATGATGTAGATATACATTATTATTTTGAATTTATAATATTTTACATCGATTTGCTTAGAACTTTGAGGATAAATAGGATTAGTTGCTAATGCTCTATTTTCACATATATTTATTTAATTACCACTCATATCTTTGTGAATATGTGAACAATATTGTCATTTGAGGATATATGATGTAGATATACATTATTATTTTGAATTTATAATATTTTACACCAATTTGCTTAGAACTTTGAGGAGGAATAGGATTTGCTGCTAATGCTATATCCTCACATAAACTTATTTCCTTTCCACTCATATCTTTGTAAATATGTCAACAATATTGTCATTTGAGTATATATGATGTAGATATACATTATTATTTTGAATTTATAATATTTTACACCAATTTGATTAGAACTTTGCGGAGGAATAAGATGTGTTGCTAATGCTATATCCTCACATATATTTATTTAATTACCACTCATATCTTTGTGAATATGTCAACAATATTGTCATTTGAGGATATATGATGTAGATATACATTATTATTTTGAATTTATAATATTTTACACCGATTTGCTTAGAACTTTGAGGATGAATAGGATTTGCTGCTAATGCTATATCCTCAGATAAATTTATTTTATTACCACTCATATCTTTGTGAATATGTCAACAATATTGTCATTTGAGGATATATGATGTAGATATACATTATTATTTTGAATTTATAATATTTTACACCGATTTGCTTAGAACTTTGAGGATGAATAGGATGTGTTGCTAATGCAATATCCTCACATAAATTTATTTCATTATCACTCATATCTATGTGAATATGTCAACAATATTGTCATTTGAGGATATATGATATAGATATACATTATTTTGAATTTATAATAGTTTACACCGATTTGCTTAGAACTTTGAGGATGAATAGGATTTGCTGCTAATGCTATATCCTCACATGAATTTATTTCATTACCACTCATATCTTTGTGAATATGTCAACAATATTGTCATTTGAGTATATATGATGTAGATATACATTATTATTTTGAATTTATAATATTTTACACCGATTTGCTTAGAACTTTGAGGATGAATAGGATTTGCTGCTAATGCTATATCCTCACGTGAATTTATTTCATTACTACTTATATCTTTGTGAATATGTCAACAATATTGTCATTTGAGTATATATGATGTAGATATACATTATTATTTTGAATTTATAATATTTTACACCGATTTGCTTAGAACTTTGAGGATGAATAGGATTTGTTGCTAATGCTATATCTTCACATATATTTATTGAATTACCACTCATATCTTTGTGAATATGTCAACAATATTGTCATTTAATGATATATGATGTAGATATACATTATTATTTTGAATTTATAATATTTTACACCAATTTGCTAAGAACTTTGAGGATGAATAGGATTTGCTGCTAATGCTATATCCTCACATAAACTTATTTCATTACCACTCATATCTTTGTGAATATGTCAACAATATTGTCATTTGAGGATATATGATGTAGATATACATTATTATTTTGAATTTATAATATTTTACACCAATTTGCTTAGAACTTTGAGGATGGATAGGATGTGTTGCTAATGCTATATCCTCACATATATTTATTTAATTACCACTCATATCTTTGTGAATATGTCAACAATATTGTAATTTGAGGATATATGATGTAGATATACATTATTATTTGGAATTTATAATATTTTACACCGATTTGCTTAGAACTTTGAGGATGAATAGGATTTTCTGCTAATGCTATATCCTCAGATAAATTTATTTCATTCCCACTCACATCTTTGTGAATATGTCAACAATATTGTCATTTGAGTATATATGATGTAGATATACATTATTATTTTGAATTTATAATATTTTACACCGATTTGCTTAGAACTTTGAGGATGAATAGGATTTGTTGCTAATGCTATATCTTCACATATATTTATTTAATTACCACTCATATCTTTGTGAATATCTCAACAATATTGTCATTTGAAGATATATGATGTAGATATACATTATTATTTTGAATTTATAATATTTTACACTGATTTGCTTAGAACTTTTAGGATGAATAGGATTTGCTGCTAATGCTATATCCTCACATGAATTTATTTCATTACCACTTATATCTTTGTCAATATGTCAACAATATTGTCATTTGAGTATATATGATGTAAATATACATTATTATTTTGAATTTATAATATTTTACACCGATTTGCTTAGAACTTTGAGGATAAATAGGATTAGTTGCTAATGCTCTATTTTCACATATATTTATTTAATTACCACTCATATCTTTGTGAATATGTCAACAATATTGTCATTCAATGATATATGATGTAGATATACATTATTATTTTGAATTTATAATATTTTACACCAATTTGCTTAGAACTTTGAGGATGAATAGGATTTGCTGCTAATGCTATATCCTCACATAAACTTATTTCCTTTCCACTCATATCTTTGTAAATATGTCAACAATATTGTCATTTGAGTATATATGATGTAGATATGCATTATTATTTTGAATTTATAATATTTTACACCAATTTGCTTAGAACTTTGCGGATGAATAGGATGTGTTGCTAATGCTATATCCTCACATATATTTATTTAATTACCACTCATATCTTTGTGAATATGTCAACAATATTGTCATTTGAGGATATATGATGTAGATATACATTATTATTTTGAATTTATAATATTTTAGACCGATTTGCTTAGAACTTTGAGGATGAATAGGATTTGCTGCTAATGCTATATCCTCAGATAAATTTATTTCATTACCACTCATATCTTTGTGAATATGTCAACAATATTGTCATTTGAGGATATATGATGTAGATATACATTATTATTTTGAATTTATAATATTTTACACCGATTTGCTTAGAACTTTGAGGATGAATAGGATGTGTTGCTAATGCTATATCCTCACATAAATTTATTTCATTATCACTCATATCTGTGTGAATATGTCAACAATATTGTCATTTGAGGATATATGATATAGATATACATTATTTTGAATTTATAATATTTTACACCGATTTGCTTAGAACTTTGAGGATGAATAGGATTTGCTGCTAATGCTATATCCTCACATGAATTTATTGCACTACCACTCATATCTTTGTGAATATGTCAACAATATTGTAATTTGAGTATATATGATGTAGATATACATTATCATTTTGAATTTATAATATTTTACACCGATTTGCTTAGAATATTGAGGATAAATAGGATTAGTTGCTAATGCTCTATTTTCACATATATTTATTTAATTACCACTCATATCTTTGTGAATATGTCAACAATATTGTCATTTGAGGATATATGATATAGATATACATTATTTTGAATTTATAATATTTTACACCGATTTGCTTAGAACTTTGAGGATGAATAGGATTTGCTGCTAATGCTATATCCTCACATGAATTTATTTCATTACCACTCATATCTTTGTGAATATGTCAACAATATTGTCATTTGAGTATATATGATGTAGATATACATTATTATTTTGAATTTATAATATTTTACACCGATTTGCTTAGAACTTTGAGGATGAATAGGATTTGCTGCTAATGCTATATCCTCACATGAATTTATTTCATTACTACTTATATCTTTGTGAATATGTCAACAATATTGTCATTTGAGTATATATGATGTAGATATACATTATTATTTTGAATTTATAATATTTTACACCGATTTGCTTAGAACTTTGAGGATGAATAGGATTTGCTGCTAATGCTATATCCTCACATGAATTTATTTCATTACCACTCATATCTTTGTGAATATGTCAACAATATTGTCATTTGAGTATATATGATGTAGATATACATTATTATTTTGAATTTATAATATTTTACACCGATTTGCTTAGAACTTTGAGGATGAATAGGATTTGTTGCTAATGCTATATCTTCACATATATTTATTTAATTACCACTCATATCTTTGTGAATATCTCAACAATATTGTCATTTGAAAATATATGATGTAGATATACATTATTATTTTGAATTTATAATATTTTACACTGATTTGCTTAGAACTTTGAGGATGAATAGGATTTGCTGCTAATGCTATATCCTCACATGAATTTATTTCATTACCACTTATATCTTTGTCAATATGTCAACAATATTGTCATTTGAGTATATATGATGTAAATATACATTATTATTTTGAATTTATAATATTTTACACCGATTTGCTTAAAACTTTGAGGATAAATAGGATTAGTTGCTAATGCTCTATTTTCACATATATTTATTTAATTACCACTCATATCTTTGTGAATATGTCAACAATATTGTCATTCAATGATATATGATGTAGATATACATTATTATTTTGAAATTTATAATATTTTACACCAATTTGCTTAGAACTTTGAGGATGAATAGGATTTGCTGCTAATGCTATATCCTCACATAAACTTATTTCCTTTCCACTCATATCTTTGTAAATATGTCAACAATATTGTCATTTGAGTATATATGATGTAGATATACATTATTATTTTGAATTTATAATATTTTACACCAATTTGCTTAGAACTTTGCGGATGAATAGGATGTGTTGCTAATGCTATATCCTCACATATATTTATTTAATTACCACTTATATCTTTCTGAATATGTCAACAATATTGTCATTTGAGGATATATGATGTAGATATACATTATTATTTGGAATTTATAATATTTTACACCGATTTGCTTAGAACTTTGAGGATGAATAGGATGTGTTGCTAATGCTATATCCTCACATAAATTTATTTCATTATCACTCATATCTGTGTGAATATGTCAACAATATTGTCATTTGAGGATATATGATGTAGATATACATTATTTTGAATTTATAATATTTTACACCGATTTGCTTAGAACTTTGAGGATGAATAGGATTTGCTGCTAATGCTATATCCTCACATGAATTTATTTCATTACCACTCATATCTTTGTTAATATGTCAACAATATTGTCATTTGAGTATATATGATGTAGATATACATTATTATTTTGAATTTATAATATTTTACACCGATTTGCTTAGAACTTTGAGGATGAATAGGATTTGCTGCTAATGCTATATCCTCACATGAATTTATTTCATTACCACTTATATCTTTGTGAATATGTCAACAATATTGTCATTTGAGTATATATGATGTAGATATACATTATTATTTTGAATTTATAATATTTTACACCGATTTGCTTAGAACTTTGAGGATGAATAGGATTTGTTGCTAATTCTATATCTTCACATATATTTATTGAATTACAACTCATATCTTTGTGAATATGTCAACAATATTGTCAATTAATGATATATGATGTAGATATACATTATTATTTTGAATTTATAATATTTTACACCAATTTGCTAAGAACTTTGAGGATGAATAGGATTTGCTGCTAATGCTATATCCTCACATAAACTTATTTCATTACCACTCATATCTTTGTGAATATGTCAACAATATTGTCATTTGAGGATATATGATGTAGATATACATTATTATTTTGAATTTATAATATTTTACACCGATTTGCTTAGAACTTTGAGGATGAATAGGATTTGCTGCTAATGCTATATCTGCACATATGTTTATTTTATTACCACTCATATCTTTGTAAATATCTCAACAATATTGTCATTTGAAGATATATGATGTAGATATACATTATAATTTGAATTTATAATATTTTACACTGATTTGCTTAGAACTTTGAGGATTAATAGGATTTGCTGCTAATGCTATATCCTAACATGAATTTATTTCGTTACCACTTATATCTTTGTCAATATGTCAACAATATTGTCATTTGAGTATATATGATGTAGATATACATTATTATTTTGAATTTATAATATTTTACACCGATTTGGGTAGAACTTTGAGGATGAATAGGATTTACTGTTAATGCTATATCCTCACATGAATTTATTTAATTACCACTCATATCTTTGTGAATATGTGAACAATATTGTCATTTGAGGATATATGATGTAGATATACATTATTATTTTGAATTTATAATATTTTACACCGATTTGCTTAGAACTTTGAGGATGAATAGGATTTGTTGCTTATGCTATATCCTCAAATAAATTTATTTCATTACCACTCATATCTTTGTGAATATCTCAACAATATTGTCATTTGAGGATATATGATGTAGATATACATTATTTTTTTGAATTTATAATATTTTACACTGATTTGCTTAGAACTTTGAGGATGAATAGGATTTTCTGCTAATGCTATATCCTCACATGAATTTATTTCATTACCACTCATATCTTTGTGAATATGTCAACAATATTGTCATTTGAGTATATATGATGTAGATATACATTATTATTTTGAATTTATAATATTTTACACCGATTTGCTTAGAACTTTGAGGATGAATAGGATTTGTTGCTAATGCTATATCTTCACATATAATTATTTAATTACCACTCATATCTTTGTGAATATGTCAACAATATTGTCATTTAATGATATATGATGTAGATATACATTATTATTTTGAATTTATAATATTTTACACCAATTTGCTTAGAACTTTGAGGATGAATAGGATTTGCTGCTAATGCTATATCCTCACATAAACTGATTTCATTACCACTCATATCTTTGTGAATATGTGAACAATATTGTCATTTGAGGATATATGATGTAGATATACATTATTATTTGGAATTTATAATATTTTACACCAATTTGCTTAGAACTTTGAGGATGGATAGGATGTGTTGCTAATGCTATATCCTCACATATATTTATTTAATTACCACTCATATCTTTGTGAATATGTCAACAATATTCTCATTTGACAGTAAATGATGTAGATATACATTATTATTTTGAATTTATGATATTTTACACCGATTTGCTTAGAACTTTGAGGATGAATAGGATTTGCTGCTAATGCTATATCCTCAGATAAATTTATATCATTACCACTCATATCTTTGTGAATATGTCAACAATATTGTCATTTGAGGATATATGATGTAGATATACATTATTATTTTGAATTTATAATATTTTACACTGATTTGCTTAGAACTTTGAGGATGAATAGGATTTGCTGCTAATGCTATATCCTCACATGAATTTATTTCATTACCACTCATATCTTTGTGAATATGTCAACAATATTGTCATTTGAGTATATATGATGTAGATATACATTATTATTTTGAATTGATAATATTTTACACCGATTTGCTTAGAACTTTGAGGATGAATAGGATTTGTTGCTTATGCTATATCTTCACACATATTTATTTAATTACCACTCATATCTTTGTGAATATCTCAACAATATTGTCATTTAATGATATATGATGTAGATATACATTATTATTGTTAATTTATAATATTTTACACCAATTTGCTAAGAACTTTTAGGATGAATAGGATTTGCTGCTAATGCTATATCCTCACATAAACTTATTTCATTACCACTCATATCTTTGTGAATATGTCAACAATATTGTCATTTGAGGATATATGATGTAGATATACATTATTATTTTGAATTTATAATATTTTACACCAATTTGCTTAGAACTTTGAGGATGGATAGGATGTTTTGCTAATGCTATATCCTCACATATATTTATTTAATTACCACTCATATCTTTGTGAATATGTCAACAATATTGTCATTTGAGGATATATGATGTAGATATACATTATTATTTTGAATTTATAATATTTTACACCGATTTGCTTAGAACTTTGAGGATGAATAGGATTTGCTGCTAATGCTATATCCTCAGATAAATTTATTTCATTCCCACTCATATCTTTGTGAATATGTCAACAATATTGTCATTTGAGTATATATGATGTAGATATACATTATTATTTTGAATTTATAATATTTTACACCGATTTGCTTAGAACTTTGAGGATGAATAGGATTTGCTGCTAATCCTATATCCTCAGATAAATTTATTTAATTACCACTCATATCTTTGTGAATATGTCAACAATATTGTCATTTGAGTATATATGATGTAGATATACATTATTATTTTGAATTTATAATATTTTACACCGATTTGCTTAGAACTTTGAGGATGAATAGGATTTGTTGCTAATGCTATATCTTCACATATATTTATTTTATTACCACTCATATCTTTGTAAATATCTCAACAATATTGTCATTTGAAGATATATGATGTAGATATACATTATAATTTGAATTTATAATATTTTACACTGATTTACTTAGAACTTTGAGGATGAATAGGATTTGCTACTAATGCTATATCCTCACATGAATTTATTTCATTACCACTTATATCTTTGTCAATATGTCAACAATATTGTCATTTGAGTATATATGATGTAGATATACATTATTATTTTGAATTTATAAGTTTTTACACCGATTGGGGTAGAACTTTGAGGATGAATAGGATTTGCTGTTAATGCTATATCCTCACATGAATTTATTTAATTACTACTCATATCTTTGTGAATATGTGAACAATATTGTCATTTGAGGATATATGATGTAGATATACATTATTATTTTGAATTTATAATATTTTACACCGATTTGCTTTGAACTTTGAGGATGAATAGGATTTGTTGCTAATGCTATATATTCACATATATTTATTTAATTACCACTCATATCTTTGTGAATATCTCAACAATATTGTTATTTGAGTATATATGATGTAGATATACATTATTATTTTGAATTTATAATATTTTGGACCGATTTTCTTAGAACTTTGAGGATGAATAGGATTTGCTGCTAATGCTATATCTTCACATGAATTTATTTCATTACCACTTATATCTTTGTGAATATGTCAACAATATTGTCATTTGAGTATATATGATATAGATATACATCATTATTTTGAATTTATAATATTTTACACCGATTTGCTTAGAACTTTGAGGATGAATAGGATTTGTTGCTAATGCTATATCTTCACATATATTTATTTAATTACCACTCATATCTTTGTGAATATGTCAACAATATTGTCATTTGAGGATATATGATGTAGATATACATTATTATTTTGAATTTATAATATTTTACACCGATTTGCTTAGAACTTTGAGGATGAATAGGATTTCCTGCTAATGCTATATCCTCAGATAAATTTATTTCATTACCACTCATATCTTTCTGAATATGTCAACAATATTGTCATTTGAGGATATATGATGTAGATATACATTATTATTTTGAATTTATAATATTTTACACCGATTTGCTTAGAACTTTGAGGATGAATAGGATTTGCTGCTAATGCTATATCCTCAGATAAATTTATTTAATTACCACTCATATCTTTGTGAATATGTCAACAATATTGTCATTTGAGGATATATGATATAGATATACATTATTTTGAATTTATTATATTTTACACCGATTTGCTTAGAACTTTGAGGATGAATAGGATTTGCTGCTAATGCTATATCCTCACATGAATTTATTTCATTACCACTCATATCTTTGTGAATATGTCAACAATATTGTCATTTGAGTATATATGATGTAGATATACATTATTATTTTGAATTTATAATATTTTACACCGATTTGCTTAGAACTTTGAGGATGAATAGGATTTGCTGCTAATGCTATATCCTCACATGAATTTATTTCATTACCACTTATATCTTTGTGAATATGTCAACAATATTGTCATTTGAGTATATATGATGTAGATATACATTATTATTTTGAATTTATAATATTTTACAGCGATTTGCTTAGAACTTTGAGGATGAATAGGATTTGTTGCTAATGCTATATCTTCACATATATTTATTGAATTACCACTCATATCTTTGTGAATATGTCAACAATATTGTCATTTAATGATATATGATGTAGATATACATTATTATTTTGAATTCATAATATTTTACACCAATTTGCTAAGAACTTTGAGGATGAATGGGATTTGCTTCTAATGCTATATCCTCACATAAACTTGTTTCATTACCACTCATATCTTTGTGAATATGTCAACAATATTGTCATTTGAGGATATATGATGTAGATATACATTATTATTTTGAATTTATAATATTTTACACCAATTTGCTTAGAACTTTGAGGATGGAGAGGATGTGTTGCTAATGCTATATCCTCACATATATTTATTTAATTACAACTCATATCTTTGTGAATATGTCAACAATATTGTCATTTGAGGATATATGATGTAGATATACATTATTATTTTGAATTTATAATATTTTACACCGATTTGCTTAGAACTTTGAGGATGAATAGGATTTTCTGCTAATGCTATATCCTCAGATAAATTTATTTCATTCCCACTCATATCTTTGTGAATATGTCAACAATATTGTCATTTGAGTATATATGATGTAGATATACATTATTATTTTGAATTTATAATATTTTACACCGATTTGCTTAGAACTTTGAGGATGAATAGGATTTGTTGCTAATGCTATATCTTCACATATATTTATTTAATTACCACTCATATCTTTGTGAATATCTCAACAATATTGTCATTTGAAGATATATGATGTAGATATACATTATTATTTTTAATTTATAATATTTTACACTGATTTACTTAGAACTTTGAGGATGAATAGGATTTGCTGCTAATGCTATATCCTCACATGAATGTATTTCATTACCACTTATATCTTTGTCAATATGTCAACAATATTGTCATTTGAGTATATATGATGTAGATATACATTATTATTTTGAATTTATAAGTTTTTACACCGATTGGGGTAGAACTTTGAGGATGAATAGGATTTGCTGTTAATGCTATATCCTCACATGAATTTATTTAATTACTACTCATATCTTTGTGAATATGTGAACAATATTGTCATTTGAGGATATATGATGTAGATATACATTATTATTTTGAATTTATAATATTTTACACCGATTTGCTTTGAACTTTGAGGATGAATAGGATTTGTTGCTAATGCTATATATTCACATATATTTATTTAATTACCACTCATATCTTTGTGAATATCTCAACAATATTGTTATTTGAGTATATATGATGTAGATATACATTATTATTTTGAATTTATAATATTTTGGACCGATTTTCTTAGAACTTTGAGGATGAATAGGATTTGCTGCTAATGCTATATCTTCACATGAATTTATTTCATTACCACTTATATCTTTGTGAATATGTCAACAATATTGTCATTTGAGTATATATGATATAGATATACATCATTATTTTGAATTTATAATATTTTACACCGATTTGCTTAGAACTTTGAGGATGAATAGGATTTGTTGCTAATGCTATATCTTCACATATATTTATTTAATTACCACTCATATCTTTGTGAATATGTCAACAATATTGTCATTTGAGGATATATGATGTAGATATACATTATTATTTTGAATTTATAATATTTTACACCGATTTGCTTAGAACTTTGAGGATGAATAGGATTTCCTGCTAATGCTATATCCTCAGATAAATTTATTTCATTACCACTCATATCTTTCTGAATATGTCAACAATATTGTCATTTGAGGATATATGATGTAGATATACATTATTATTTTGAATTTATAATATTTTACACCGATTTGCTTAGAACTTTGAGGATGAATAGGATTTGCTGCTAATGCTATATCCTCAGATAAATTTATTTAATTACCACTCATATCTTTGTGAATATGTCAACAATATTGTCATTTGAGGATATATGATATAGATATACATTATTTTGAATTTATTATATTTTACACCGATTTGCTTAGAACTTTGAGGATGAATAGGATTTGCTGCTAATGCTATATCCTCACATGAATTTATTTCATTACCACTCATATCTTTGTGAATATGTCAACAATATTGTCATTTGAGTATATATGATGTAGATATACATTATTATTTTGAATTTATAATATTTTACACCGATTTGCTTAGAACTTTGAGGATGAATAGGATTTGCTGCTAATGCTATATCCTCACATGAATTTATTTCATTACCACTTATATCTTTGTGAATATGTCAACAATATTGTCATTTGAGTATATATGATGTAGATATACATTATTATTTTGAATTTATAATATTTTACAGCGATTTGCTTAGAACTTTGAGGATGAATAGGATTTGTTGCTAATGCTATATCTTCACATATATTTATTGAATTACCACTCATATCTTTGTGAATATGTCAACAATATTGTCATTTAATGATATATGATGTAGATATACATTATTATTTTGAATTCATAATATTTTACACCAATTTGCTAAGAACTTTGAGGATGAATAGGATTTGCTTCTAATGCTATATCCTCACATAAACTTGTTTCATTACCACTCATATCTTTGTGAATATGTCAACAATATTGTCATTTGAGGATATATGATGTAGATATACATTATTATTTTGAATTTATAATATTTTACACCAATTTGCTTAGAACTTTGAGGATGGAGAGGATGTGTTGCTAATGCTATATCCTCACATATATTTATTTAATTACAACTCATATCTTTGTGAATATGTCAACAATATTGTCATTTGAGGATATATGATGTAGATATACATTATTATTTTGAATTTATAATATTTTACACCGATTTGCTTAGAACTTTGAGGATGAATAGGATTTTCTGCTAATGCTATATCCTCAGATAAATTTATTTCATTCCCACTCATATCTTTGTGAATATGTCAACAATATTGTCATTTGAGTATATATGATGTAGATATACATTATTATTTTGAATTTATAATATTTTACACCGATTTGCTTAGAACTTTGAGGATGAATAGGATTTGTTGCTAATGCTATATCTTCACATATATTTATTTAATTACCACTCATATCTTTGTGAATATCTCAACAATATTGTCATTTGAAGATATATGATGTAGATATACATTATTATTTTTAATTTATAATATTTTACACTGATTTGCTTAGAACTTTGAGGATGAATAGGATTTGCTGCTAATGCTATATCCTCACATGAATGTATTTCATTACCACTTATATCTTTGTCAATATGTCAACAATATTGTCATTTGAGTATATATGATGTAAATATACATTATTATTTTGAATTTATAATATTTTACACCGATTTGCTTAGAACTTTGAGGATAAATAGGATTAGTTGCTTATGCTCTATTTTCACATATATTTATTTAATTACCACTCATATCTTTGTGAATATGTCAACAATATTGTCATTCAATGATATATGATGTAGATATACATTATTATTTTGAATTTATAATATTTTACACCAATTTGCTTAGAACTTTGAGGATGAATAGGATTTGCTGCTAATGCTATATCCTCACATAAACTTATTACCTTTCCATTCATATCTTTGTAAATATGTCAACAATATTGTCATTTGAGTATATATGATGTAGATATACATTATTATTTTGAATTTATAATATTTTACACCAATTTGCTTAGAACTTTGCGGATGAATAGGATGTGTTGCTAATGCTATATCCTCACATATATTTATTTAATTACCACTCATATCTTTGTGAATATGTCAACAATATTGTCATTTGAGGATATATGATGTAGATATACATTATTATTTTGAATTTATAATATTTTACACCGATTTGCTTAGAACTTTGAGGATGAATAGGATTTGCTGCTAATGCTATATCCTCAGATAGATTTATTTCATTACCACTCATATCTTTGTGAATATGTCAACAATATTGTCATTTGAGGATATATGATGTAGATATACATTATTATTTTGAATTTATAATATTTTACACCGATATTCTTAGAACTTTGAGGATGAATAGGATTTGCTGCTAATGCTATATCCTCAGATAGATTTATTTCATTACCACTCATATCTTTGTGAATATGTCAACAATATTGTCATTTGAGGATATATGATGTAGATATACATTATTATTTTGAATTTATAATATTTTACACCTATTTGCTTAGAACTTTGAGGATGAATAGGATGTGTTGCTAATGCTATATCCTCACATAAATTTATTTCATTATCACTCATATCTGTGTGAATATGTCAACAATATTGTCATTTGAGGATATATGATATAGATATACATTATTTTGAATTTATAATATTTTACACTGATTTGCTTAGAACTTTGAGGATGAATAGGATTTGCTGCTAATGCTATATCCTCACATGAATTTATTGCATTACCACTCATATCTTTGTGAATATGTCAACAATATTGTAATTTGAGTATATATGATGTAGATATACATTATTATTTTGAATTTATAATATTTTACACCGATTTGCTTAGAACTTTGAGGATGAATAGGATTTGTTGCTAATGCTATATCTTCACAGATATTTATTTAATTACCACTCATATCTTTGTGAATATCTCAACAATATTGTCATTTGAAGATATATGATGTAGATATACATTATTATTTTGAATTTATAATATTTTACACTGATTTGCTTAGAACTTTGAGGATGAATAGGATGTGTTGCTAATGCTATATCCTCACATAAATTTATTTCATTATCACTCATATCTGTGTGAATATGTCAACAATATTGTCATTTGAGGATATATGATGTAGATATACATTATTATTTTGAATTTATAATATTTTACACCGATTTGCTTAGAACTTTGAGGATGAATAGGATTTTCTGCTAATGCTATATCCTCACATGAATTTATTTCATTACCACTTATTTCTTTGTCAATATGTCAACAATATTGTCATTTGAGTATATATGATGTAAATATACATTATTATTTTGAATTTATAATATTTTACACCGATTTGCTTAGAACTTTGAGGATAAATAGGATTAGTTGCTAATGCTCTATTTTCACATATATTTATTTAATTACCACTCATATCTTTGTGAATATGTCAACAATATTGTCATTTGAGGATATATGATGTAGATATACATTATTATTTTGAATTTATAATATTTTACACCGATTTGCTTAGAACTTTGAGGATGAATAGGATTTGCTGCTAATGCTATATCCTCAGATAAATTTATTTCATTACCACTCATATCTTTGTGAATATGTCAACAATATTGTCATTTGAGGATATATGATGTAGATATACATTATTATTTTGAATTTATAATATTTTACACCGATTTGCTTAGAACTTTGAGGATGAATAGGATGTGTTGCTAATGCTATATCCTCACATAAATTTATTTCATTATCACTCATATCTGTGTGAATATGTCAACAATATTGTCATTTGAGGATATATGATATAGATATACATTATTTTGAATTTATAATATTTTACACCGATTTGCTTAGAACTTTGCGGATGAATAGGATGTGTTGCTAATGCTATATCCTCACATATATTTATTTAATTACCACTCATATCTTTGTGAATATGTCAACAATATTGTCATTTGAGGATATATGATGTAGATATACATTATTATTTAGAATTTATAATATTTTACACCGATTTGCTTAGAACTTTGAGGATGAATAGGATTTGCTGCTAATGCTATATCCTCAGATAAATTTATTTCATTACCACTCATATCTTTGTGAATATCTCAACAATATTGTCATTTGAGGATATCTGATGTAGATATACATTATTATTTTGAATTTATAATATTTTACACCGATTTGCTTAGAACTTTGAGGATGAATAGGATTTGCTGCTAATGCTATATCCTCAGATAAATTTATTTCATTACCACTCATATCTTTGTGAATATGTCAACAATATTGTCATTTGAGGATATATGATGTAGATATACATTATTATTTTGAATTTATAATATTTTACACCTATTTGCTTAGAACTTTGAGGATGAATAGGATGTGTTGCTAATGCTATATCCTCACATAAATTTATTTCATTATCACTCATATCTGTGTGAATATGTCAACAATATTGTCATTTGAGGATATATGATATAGATATACATTATTTTGAATTTATAATATTTTACACCGATTTGCTTAGAACTTTGAGGATGAATAGGATTTGCTGCTAATGCTATATCCTCACATGAATTTATTGCATTACCACTCATATCTTTGTGAATATGTCAACAATATTGTAATTTGAGTATATATGATGTAGATATACATTATTATTTTGAATTTATAATATTTTACACCGATTTGCTTAGAACTTTGAGGATGAATAGGATTTGCTGCTAATGCTATATCTTCACAGATATTTATTTAATTACCACTCATATCTTTGTGAATATCTCAACAATATTGTCATTTGAAGATATATGATGTAGATATACATTATTATTTTGAATTTATAATATTTTACCTTTATTTGCTTAGAACTTTGAGGATGAATAGGATTTGCTGCTAATGCTATATCCTCACATGAATTTATTTCATTACCACTTATTTATTTGTCAATATGTCAACAATATTGTCATTTGAGTATATATGATGTAAATATACATTATTATTTTGAATTTATAATATTTTACACCGATTTGCTTAGAACTTTGAGGATAAATAGGATTAGTTGCTAATGCTCTATTTTCACATATATTTATTTAATTACCACTCATATCTTTGTGAATATGTCAACAATATTGTCATTTGAGGATATATGATGTAGATATACATTATTATTTTGAATTTATAATATTTTACACCGATTTGCTTAGAACTTTGAGGATGAATAGGATTTGCTGCTAATGCTATATCCTCAGATAAATTTATTTCATTACCACTCATATCTTTGTGAATATGTCAACAATATTGTCATTTGAGGATATATGATGTAGATATACATTATTATTTTGAATTTATAATATTTTACACCGATTTGCTTAGAACTTTGAGGATGAATAGGATGTGTTGCTAATGCTATATCCTCACATAAATTTATTTCATTATCACTCATATCTGTGTGAATATGTCAACAATATTGTCATTTGAGGATATATGATATAGATATACATTATTTTGAATTTATAATATTTTACACCGATTTGCTTAGAACTTTGAGGATGAATAGGATTTGCTGCTAATGCTATATCCTCACATGAATTTATTTCATTACCACTCATATCTTTGTGAATATGTCAACAATATTGTCATTTGAGTATATATGATGTAGATATACATTATTATTTTGAATTTATAATATTTTACACCGATTTGCTTAGAACTTTGAGGATGAATAGGATTTGTTGCTAATGCTATATCTTCACATATATTTATTTAATTACCACTCATATCTTTGTGAATATCTCAACAATATTGTTATTTGAAAATATATGATGTAGATATACATTATTATTTTGAATTTATAATATTTTACACTGATTTGCTTAGAACTTTGAGGATGAATAGGATTTGCTGCTAATTCTATATCCTCACATGAATTTATTTCATTACCACTTATATCTTTGTCAATATGTCAACAATATTGTCATTTGAGTATATATGATGTAAATATACATTATTATTTTGAATTTATAATATTTTACACCGATTTGCTTAAAACTTTGAGGATAAATAGGATTAGTTTCTCAGGCTCTATTTTCACATATATTTATTTAATTACCACTCATATCTTTGTGAATATGTAAACAATATTGTCATTCAATGATATATGATGTAGATATACATTATTATTTTGAAATTTATAATATTTTACACCAATTTGCTTAGAACTTTGAGGATGAATAGGATTTGCTGCTAATGCTATATCCTCACATAAACTTATTTCCTTTCCACTCATATCTTTGTAAATATGTCAACAATATTGTCATTTGAGTATATATGATGTAGATATACATTATTATTTTGAATTTATAATATTTTACACCAATTTGCTTAGAACTTTGCAGATGAATAGGATGTGTTGCTAATGCTATATCCTCACATATATTTATTTAATTACCACTCATATCTTTGTGAATATGTCAACAATATTGTCATTTGAGGATATATGATGTAGATATACATTATTATTTTGAATTTATAATATTTTACACCGATTTGCTTAGAACTTTGAGGATGAATAGGATTTGCTGCTAATGCTATATCCTCAGATAAATTTATTTCATTACCACTCATATCTTTGTGAATATGTCAACAATATTGTCATTTGAGTATATATGATGTAGATATACATTATTATTTTGAATTTATAATATTTTACACCAATTTGCTTAGAACTTTGAGGATGGATAGGATGTGTTGCTAATGCTATATCCTCACATATATTTATTTAATTACCACTCATATCTTTGTGAATATGTCAACAATATTGTCATTTGAGGATATATGATGTAGATATACATTATTATTTTGAATTTATAATATTTTACACCGATTTGCTTAGAACTTTGAGGATGAATAGGATTTCCTGCTAATGCTATATCCTCAGATAAATTTATTTCATTCCCACTCATATCTTTGTAAATATGTCAACAATATTGTCATTTGAGTATATATGATGTAGATATACATTATTATTTTGAATTTATAATATTTTACACCGATTTGCTTAGAACTTTGAGGATTAATAGGATTTGCTGCTAATGCTATATCCTCAGATAAATTTATTTAATTACCACTCATATCTTTGTGAATATGTCAACAATATTGTCATTTGAGGATATATGATGTAGATATACATTATTATTTTGAATTCATAATATTTTACACCGATTTGCTTAGAACTTTGAGGATGAATAGGATTTGTTGCTAATGCTATATCTTCACATATATTTATTTTATTACCACTCATATCTTTGTAAATATCTCAACAATATTGTCATTTGAAGATATATGATGTAGATATACATTATAATTTTAATTTATAATATTTTACACTGATTTGCTTAGAACTTTGAGGATTAATAGGATTAGCTGCTAATGCTATATCCTAACATGAATTTATTTCGTTACCACTTATATCTTTGTCAATATGTCAACAATATTGTCATTTGAGTATATATGATGTAGATATACATTATTATTTTGAATTTATAATATTTTACACCGATTGGGGTAGAACTTTGAGGATGAATAGGATTTGCTGTTAATGCTATATCCTCACATGAATTTATTTAATTACCACTCATATCTTTGTGAATATGTGAACAATATTGTCATTTGAGGATATATGATGTAGATATACATTATTATTTTGAATTTATAATATTTTACACCGATTTGCTTAGAACTTTGAGGATGAATAGGATTTGTTGCTTATGCTATATCCTCAAATAAATTTATTTCATTACCACTCATATCTTTGTGAATATCTCAACAATATTGTCATTTGAGGATATATGATGTAGATATACATTATTATTTTGAATTTATAATATTTTACACTGATTTGCTTAGAACTTTGAGGATGAATAGGATTTGCTGCTAATGCTATATCCTCACATGAATTTATTTCATTACCACTCATATCTTTGTGAATATGTCAACAATATTGTCATTTGAGTATATATGATGTAGATATACATTATTATTTTGAATTTATAATATTTTACACCGATTTGCTTAGAACTTTGAGGATGAATAGGATTTGCTGCTAATGCTATATCCTCAGATAAATTTATTTCATTACCACTCATATCTTTGTGAATATGTCAACAATATTGTCATTTGAGTATATATGATGTAGATATACATTATTATTTTGAATTTATAATATTTTACACCGATTTGCTTAGAACTTTGAGGATAAATAGGATTAGTTGCTTATGCTCTATTTTCACATATATTTATTTAATTACCACTCATATCTTTGTGAATATGTCAACAATATTGTCATTCAATGATATATGATGTAGATATACATTATTATTTTGAATTTATAATATTTTACACCAATTTGCTTAGAACTTTGAGGATGAATAGGATTTGCTGCTAATGCTATATCCTCACATAAACTGATTTCATTACCACTCATATCTTTGTGAATATGTCAACAATATTGTCATTTGAGGATATATGATGTAGATATACATTATTATTTGGAATTTATAATATTTTACACCAATTTGCTTAGAACTTTGAGGATGGATAGGATGTGTTGCTAATGCTATATCCTCACATATATTTATTTAATTACCACTCATATCTTTGTGAATATGTCAACAATATTGTCATTTGACAGTAAATGATGTAGATATACATTATTATTTTGAATTTATAATATTTTACACCGATTTGCTTAGAACTTTGAGGATGAATCGGATTTGCTGCTAATGCTATATCCTCAGATAAATTTATTTCATTACCACTCATATCTTTGTGAATATGTCAACAATATTGTCATTTGAGGATATATGATGTAGATATACATTATTATTTTGAATTTATAATATTTTACACTGATTTGCTTAGAACTTTGAGGATGAATAGGATTTGCTGCTAATGCTATATCCTCACATGAATTTATTTCATTACCACTCATATCTTTGTGAATATGTCAACAATATTGTCATTTGAGTATATATGATGTAGATATACATTATTATTTTGAATTTATAATATTTTACACCGATTTGCTTAGAACTTTGAGGATGAATAGGATTTGTTGCTAATGCTATATCCTCACATAAACTTATTTCATTACCACTCATATCTTTGTGAATATGTCAACAATATTGTCATTTAATGATATATGATGTAGATAAACATTATTATTTTGAATTTATAATATTTTACACCAATTTGCTAAGAACTTTGAGGATGAATAGGATTTGCTGCTAATGCTATATCCTCACATAAACTTATTTCATTACCACTCATATCTTTGTGAATATGTCAACAATATTGTCATTTGAGGATATATGATGTAGATATACATTATTATTTTGAATTTATAATATTTTACACCAATTTGCTTAGAACTTTGAGGATGAATAGGATGTTTTGCTAATGCTATATCCTCACATATATTTATTTAATTACCACTCATATCTTTGTGAATATGTCAACAATATTGTCATTTGAGGATATATGATGTAGATATACATTATTATTTTGAATTTATAATATTTTACACCGATTTGCTTAGAACTTTGAGGATGAATAGGATTTGTTGCTAATGCTATATCTTCACATATATTTATTTAATTACCACTCATATCTTTGTGAATATCTCAACAATATTGTTATTTGAGTATATATGATGTAGATATACATTATTATTTTGAATTTATAATATTTTGGACCGATTTGCTTAGAACTTTGAGGATGAATAGGATTTGCTGCTAATGCTATATCCTCACATGAATTTATTTCATTACCACTTATATCTTTGTGAATATGTCAACAATATTGTCATTTGAGTATATATGATGTAGATATACATTATTATTTTGAATTTATAATATTTTACACCGATTTGCTTAGAACTTTGAGGATGAATAGGATTTGTTGCTAATGCTATATCTTCACATATATTTATTTAATTACCACTCATATCTTTGTGAATATGTCAACAATATTGTCATTTGAGGATATATGATGTAGATATACATTATTATTTTGAATTTATAATATTTTACACCGATTTGCTTAGAACTTTGAGGATGAATAGGATTTCCTGCTAATGCTATATCCTCAGATAAATTTATTTCATTACCACTCATATCTTTGTGAATATGTCAACAATATTGTCATTTGAGGATATATGATGTAGATATACATTATTATTTTGAATTTATAATATTTTACACCGATTTGCTTAGAACTTTGAGGATGAATAGGATTTGCTGCTAATGCTATATCCTCAGATAAATTTATTTCATTACCACTCATATCTTTGTGAATATGTCAACAATATTGTCATTTGAGGATATATGATGTAGATATACATTATTATTTTGAATTTATAATATTTTACACCGATTTGCTTAGAACTTTGAGGATGAATAGGATTTGTTGCTAATGCTATATCTTCACATATATTTATTTAATTACCACTCATATCTTTGTGAATATCTCAACAATATTGTCATTTGAAGATATATGATGTAGATATACATTATTATTTTGAATTTTTAATATTTTACACTGATTTGCTTAGAACTTTGAGGATGAATAGGATTTGCTGCTAATGCTATATCCTCACATGAATTTATTTCATTACCACTTATATCTTTGTCAATATGTCAACAATATTGTCATTTGAGTATATATGATGTAGATATACATTATTATTTTGAATTTATAATATTTTACACCGATTTGCTTAGAACTTTGATGATGAATAGGATCAGTTGCTAATGCTATATTTTCACATATATTTATTTAATTACCACTCATATCTTTGTGAATATGTCAACAATATTGTCATTTAATGATATATGATGTAGATATACATTATTATTTTGAATTTATAATATTTTACACCAATTTGCTTAGAACTTTGAGGATGAATAGGATTTGCTGCTAATGCTATATCCTCACATAAACTTATTTCATTACCACTCATATCTTTGTAAATATGTCAACAATATTGTCATTTGAGGATATATGATGTAGATATACATTATTATTTTTAATTTATAATATTTTACACCAATTTGCTTAGAACTTTGCTGATGAATAGGATGTGTTGCTAATGCTATATCCTCATATATTTATTTAATTACCACTCATATCTTTTGTGAATATGTCAACAATATTGTCATTTGAGGATATATGATGTAGATATACATTATTATTTTGAATTTATAATATTTTACACCGATTTGCTTAGAACTTTGAGGATGAATAGGATTTGCTGCTAATGCTATATCCTCAGATAAATTTATTTTATTACCACTCATATCTTTGTGAATATGTCAACAATATTGTCATTTGAGGATATATGATGTAGATATACATTATTATTTGGAATTTATAATATTTTACACCGATTTGCTTAGAACTTTGAGGATGAATAGGATTTGTTGCTAATGCTATATCCTCACATAAATTTATTTCATTACCACTCATATCTTTGTGAATATGTCAACAATATTGTCATTTGAGGATATATGATTTAGATATACATTATTATTTTGAATTTATAATATTTTACACCAATTTGCTTAGAACTTTGAGGATGAATAGGATTTGTTGCTAATGCTATATCTTCACATAAATTTATTTCATTATCACTCATATCTGTGTGAATATGTCAACAATATTGTCATTTGAGGATATATGATATAGATATACATTATTATTTTGAATTTATAATATTTTACACTGATTGGCTTAGAACTTTAGGATGAATAGGATTTGCTGTTAATGCTATATCCTCACATGAATTTATTTCATTACCACTCATATCTTTGTGAATATGTTAACAATATTGTCATTTGAGGATATATTATGTAGATATACATTATTATTTTGAATGTATAATATTTTACACCGATTTACTTAGAACTTTTAGGATGAATAGGATTTGTTGCTAATGCTATATCCTCACATAAATTTATTTCATTACCAATCATATCTTTGTGAATATCTCAACAATATTGTCATTTGAGGATATATGATGTAGATATACATTATTTTTTTGAATTTATAATATTTTACACTGATTTTCTTAGAACTTTGAGGATGAATAGGATTTGCTGCTAATGCTATATCCTCACATGAATTTATTTCATTACCACTCATATCTTTGTGAATATGTCAACAATATTGTCATTTGAGTATATATGATGTAGATATACATTATTATTTTGAATTTATAATATTTTACACCGATTTGCTTAGAACTTTGAGGATGAATAGGATTTGTTGCTAATGCTATATCTTCACATATATTTATTTAATTACCACTCATATATTTGTGAATATGTCAACAATATTGTCATTTAATGATATATGATGTAGATATATATTATTATTTTGAATTTATAATATTTTACACCAATTTGCTTAGAACTTTGAGGATGAATAGGATTTGCTGCTAATGCTATATCCTCACATAAACTTATTTCATTACCACTCATATCTTAGTGAATATGTCAACAATATTGTCATTTGAGGATATATGATGTAGATATACATTATTATTTTGAATTTATAATATTTTACACCGATTTGCTTAGAACTTTGAGGATGAATAGGATGTGTTGCTAATGCTATATCCTCACATAAATTTATTTCATTACCACTCATATCTGTGTGAATATGTCAACAATATTGTCATTTTAGGATATATGATGTAGATATACATTATTATTGTGAATTTATAATATTTTACACCAATTTGCTTAGAACTTTGAGGATGAATAGGATTTGTTGCTAATGCTATATAAATTTATTTTATTACCACTCATATCTTTGTGAATATGTAAAAAATATTGTCATTTGAGGATATATGATGTAGATATACATTATTATTTTGAAATTATTATATTTTACTTCAATTTGCTGAGAACTTTGAGGATGAATAGGATTTGTTGCTGTTGTGGTTGCAAGGTTGAACAATAATTAGTGAGGAATACAATGAAGACGCAAACAACAAGGAGAATGCAATAATAAGTGTATTAAAGAAAAGGTATAGTTACAGTATGTACAAATGAAGGTGTCGAGTCAGAGAGTCTTGGTGGGAGGACATGTACGCTCTTCGGCGTCACTTCTGGTGGCATTTAGGTAACACACATAAAGGCCAACCTAGGCTTGCCATTTATAGTGTAACGTTATTCGTATAGGCAAATGAGTGGTTGCCACCACAACACCCCCTCCCAAGATTTGAAGTCACACAGATTTCAATATCTTTTTCTTTTTGGGTTTACCATCAATGGTTCATTAAATTTTTTTTTCCTACCTGATCTTCGGGGTTCAGGTGTATATTGAGACGGTTCCAAATTAAAGGATTCGTATATGATATCTATGGTTTCCTCCTCTTCGACTTTTGTTGTATAATCATCATCTTGGATATGACGTTTTTTATCTGATTTAGGTGCCTTTTATGTATACTTTGTGGACCTTTAATCATATATGTACAATCACCAATGTGTTTATCCACTACTCCACATTCCCCGTAAGATGTGTTATTCTTGTAGCACTTAAAATATACTCGATCTCCCGAGTTATATTTCTTTCTTCTCGTGTGTGTAGTGTTTCGGATAATTGCCTGTCTTGGCAACAGTTTATCAAATGCTGATTTTACCTTTCTGGCAAACATTAGATCAGCTGGTGATATGTTTGATGGTGTACTAGGATGTGGTGTGATCCTATAAACTTGCAAGAATTGTTGCAAAGCTTTTTCTGTTGGTGTTCCAATGGATTTCTTTAACGCTCGTTTTAGCGTCTCCACGAACCTTTCCGCAAGGCTGTTCGACCTTGGATGATACGGCGGAGTCATGATGTGCTTCACTCGGAACGTGTCGCAAAATTCCTTAAACTCTGCGGATGTGAACTGCGTTCCGTTGTCAGTGACCAGTGTGTCTGGTACACCGAATCTTGCAAACAACTCGTGTAGGAACCCTATTGAGTTGTTCGTTGTTGGATTCCTGCAACGCATTACCTCCGGCCATTTTGTGTAACTATCCACTACAATTAAATAATAGTTTTCTCCTACTGGACCAGCGAAGTCCATGTGGATTCTCGACCATGGTTGGTCGGTTTTCGGCCAAGGTTTGTGTACTATAGGTGGGGATTTTGCTGCTAACTGGCATCCTTTACATTTATTTATTGTTGCTGCTATGTCAGTGTCCATGTTACGCCAGTACACGTAGCTTCTCATTAACGACTTCATTCGATTTATCCCCGGATGTCCCGTATGGAAATCTCTTAACATCCTATTCTGCAATGTTTTGGGTATTACCACTCTCTCACTGTACAGTAACACATCGTTACATATGGAGAAAACTTCCTGCACCTTTGTGTCCGTTATAATTTTCTCTTTTATGTCCTTTATGTATTCGTCTTTCTCGGCTTCCCTTTTAATGTCCGACAAAGTTACGGGTAGTTCCTTAATGATGTTTGCTACCATATTTTTTACTTCAACATTTGTCCGAATTGCTGCAATGACTGATTCTTCCAGATTGTGTTTCTGTGGTATCAGTCTTGACAGTCCATCCGCATGGCAAATCTTTTTTGATGCTAGATGTTGTAGCTGGAAATCGTAATTAAGTAAGATTGTACCCCAGCGCAGCAATCTATTTGCGGTGTATACCGGCAATCCTTTTTTTGATCCATAGATCGTGACTAACGGTTTATGGTCGGTTTGAAGTGAGAATTGTCTACCATATAAATATCGGTGAAATTTAGTCACGGAAAAGATTATGCTCAATGCTTCTTTTTCGATTTGTGAATATGCCCTCTCGGCTGGTATCAGCGTTCTCGAAGCGTGCACTATTGGTTTTCTAGACCCATCCGGCATAATATGTTGAATGCATGCTCCTAAGCCGTAGGAACTAGCGTCACTAGCGACGACTATTTTTAATTTTGTGTCGAAGTGCGTTAAGAATAATTCGGATGTTAGTGCGCTCTTTATTTTGTCAAAAGCGGTTTGACATTCTCGCGTCCAGTTCCAAGGTGTATCCTATTTAAGCAGATTATTTAAGGGGGCTCGCAAGTTATGCATTCCTTCAATAAAAGATTGATAATAATTTGCGAGTCCCAAGAAACTCTGCAAGGTTGTTACGTTATCAGGTGCTGGCATATTTTTTATTGCCGCAGATCTGTCTGGGTCTGGACGTCGTCCATGTTTGTTTATTATGTGTCCAAGATACTTAATCTCGCTCATACAAAAGTCACATTTACTTACTTTTACTTTAAAGCCGAATTCTTGTATTCGAGTAAATACTTGTTTCAAATGTTCCTTATGTTCTTGTAGGGATTTGCTCCTGACAACAATGTCGTCCAGGTATGCACATGCGCACTCAATACCACTTAGCATGGTGTCCATCGCTTGCTGAAAAATGGCAGGCGCTACTTTGATGCCAAAGGGCAATCCGTTGTATTTGTATAATCACTTATGCGTATTGATGCATAGTATTTTTGAGCAATTTTCCTCGACCGGTATTTGCAAATATGCATCGCTCAAGTCTATCTTAGAGAAGATATTACCACCATTTAACTTCGTGAATATTTCCTCTGGGCTTGGTAGAGGGTAATGGTGATCTTTTAATAGGGAGTTGACCCCGGTCGAAAAATCTGCGCACACTCTAACTTCGTCATTCTTTTTCTTTATGTATACGGTGGGGGCTGCCCACTCGCTGTGTTCTATTTTTGATAGAATTCCTGTCTGTTCCAATCTATCTAATTCATTATTAATCTTTTCCAACCCAGCGAACGGAACGTTTCGCTTTTTTCTAAAAATTGGGCTGGCGTTTTCTTTAAGTTCAAACGAGGCCTTGAATTTATTACAGCGACCTAAGTTAGTCGTGAATGCTTCAGGAAATAATTCTTTTAAATCGTCTTTTATATTTACTGTTGTTGGAGAAGAACATTCTATTTTTTTACAGAATGTATTGATTGGCTTATCCCATAGTCCAAATTTCTCAATTAAATCTATTCCAAACAGATTTTCACTATTTTTCAGTATGAATATTTTTAATTCCTTCGTAATCCCTTTTAATTTTATCGGAAGGACAACTTCTCCTTCAAATTTTATACCACCACCAGTTACCGTCCGGGCTGATTTACTCGTTTTCATCATGGTTGTTTTTTTACCCAACTTTTTCCATGTATTCAGGTTTATAATAGAAATATCGGAGCCGGAGTCGAGTTGTAACTTTATTGGTGTTTTAAATATTTCCACTTTTACGTATTTTCGCCGATCTTTGTCTAATTTTGTATTTGATTTTGTTTGCTGTACTCTCTTTCTGGTGTAATCTTTATATCTGCAGCAATCGCTTTTGTGTCCCACCTTCTTACAAATGTAGCATTTTTTCTTTTTATAAGGACAATCTGATTCCCAATGCTTTTCTGCACATCTCTTACAGTTATATCTAGGAAGAGGCTTGTTATATTCTGTCCTATATTTATGGTTATTAGGATTGTAATATCCCGTTCCATTTCGATTGCTTTTCTTTGTAAAGTTCTTGGTTGGTGTGTATGGTTTTCTAACTTTTCTTACATATGCCACTCCGGATTCTTCTATATTTTTTGAATCCTTTTTTAGTGTAATGGCCCTTTCACAGTCCTCTGCTAGTTTCTGGAGGGTTAAATCTTGCTCAGATTCCAGCTTAGACAACACTCGTCTGCGTATTTCTGCATTTTTTGTAGAAACTAACCCTTGTGCGAAGATTAGACATTTAAAATCTTCTACCGTTAGTTCTGCAAGCTTAAAATTATCGCAGTTTTTATTGACAACTGATGCGTATGTCAAATAATCTTGGTTATCCATCTTTCTTAGATTCATGCACAGCCATCTTTTATGAAAAAGAGATATATTTGGATTAAATAATTCTTTTAGTAATTTCACAGCTTCCATGAACTCTAATTCCGCAGTTTTTTTAGGTAATATGTAATCTATGAATTTGCTGTGTTCTGATGTACCCAATTTCCTGAGTAAGAGGCTCACTTTCTGGCTATTTGGCCAATTTTTGCAGTCCAGTTGAAAGACATCCTCGTATCTTGTATAGTATGCTTCAAAAGTCTTTCCTTCCTCCGGCACATAATTAAATGTGTCCATACTATTAAAGATAGTTGTATGGGAGAAATTAACACTGTCGACATTTTCTCGATTACTCTTTAGTAGTTCCAGTGTTTTAGCAAAACGTTCATTTTGTCTTTCCTCGCGGTCAGCTTGTGCCTGATTTTGTCTTTCCTCGCGGTCAGCTTGTGCCTGTAAAAATTGCATGAACATTTTTGATAAGTCTTCCATTTTTTTTTTTTTTTTTTTTTTTTGAATCACAATTGAAAAAAATGTATGCAGTACATTTAGTTCTTTGGAGTTTTTTTTTTTTTAGTATTTTAGTAATTAAAATACTCTTAAATTGAGATTACCCTTTTTTTTTTCGTAGGTTATTTCCTTGCTTTTCGTAATACGAGTCTGACCTATCGTTTTGCGACAGAACAAAATCCGCTTTTCGTTTGCAAGTTGGTCCTTTAGTAATACAAAACAGATTTGTCGTTTAGCGACAAAACAAAAATTCACTTTTACATTCGTTTGCAAGTCGGATTCCCAGAAAACAGCGTAAATTGTCGCTTTTGCCACGTTCGAGTTTTTTTTTTTTTTCACTTAAGTTGAAACTTTTCTTTAGCGTAAAATCCGTTTGCTCGTCAACACTTTGCATTGTACTTTTTTTTTTAAATAGTTCTTCGTCAACTGTTATATTTGACGCTTCATATCTCGTCGCCAACTGTTGTGGTTGCAAGGTTGAACAATAATTAGTGAGGAATACAATGAAGACGCAAACAACAAGGAGAATGCAATAATAAGTGTATTAAAGAAAAGGTATAGTTACAGTATGTACAAATGAAGGTGTCGAGTCAGGAGTCTTGGTGGGAGGAAATGTACGCTCTTCGGCGTCACTTCCGGTGGCATTTAGGTAACACACACTAAGGCCAACCTAGGCTTGCCATTTATAGTGTAACGTTATTCGTATATACAAATGAGTGGTTGCCACCACAACAGTTGCTAATGCTATATCCTCACATAAATTTATTACATTACCACTCATATCTTTGTGAATATGTCAACAATATTGTCATTTGAGGATATATGATGTAGATATACATTATTATTTTGAATTTATATTATTTTACGCCAATTTGCTTAGAACTTTGAGGATGAATAGGATGTGTTGCTAATGCTATATCCTCACACAAATTTATTTCATTACCACTCATATCTTTGTGAATATGTCAACAATATTGTCATTTGAGGATATATGATGTGGATATACATTATTATTTTGAATTTATAATATTTTACACCAATTTGCTTAGAACTTTGAGGATGAATAGGATTTGTTGCTAATGCTATATCCTCAGATAAATTTATTTCATTACCACTCATATCTTTGTGAATATGTCAACAATATTGTCATTTGATAATATATGATGTGGATATACATTATTATTTTGAATTTATAATATTTTACACCGATTTGCTTAGAACTTTGAGGATGAATAGGATTTGTTGCTAATGCTATATCCTCACATAAATATATTTCATTACCACTCATATCTTTGTGAATATGTCAACAATATAGTCATTTGAGGATATATGATGAAGATATACATTATTATTTTGAATTAATAATATTTTACACCGATTTGCTTAGAACTTTGAGGATGAATAGGATTTGTTGCTAATGCTATATCTTCACATAAATTTATTTCATTACCACTCATATCTTTGTGAATATGTCAACAATATTGTCATTTGAGGATATATGATGTAGATATACATTATTATTTTGAATTTATAATATTTTACACCGATTTGCTTAGAACTTTGAGGATGAATAGGATTTGCTACTAATGCTATATCCTCACATAAATTTATTTCATTACCACTCATATCTTTGTGAATATGTCAACAATATTGTCATTTGAGGATATATGATGTGGATATACATTATTATTTTGAATTTATAATATTTTACACCAATTTGCTTAGAACTTTGAGGATGAATAGGATTTGTTGCTAATGCTATATCCTCACATAAATTTATTTCATTACCACTCATATCTTTGTGAATATGTCAACAATATTGTCATTTGATAATATATGATGTGGATAAACATTATTATTCTGAATTTATAATATTTTACACCGATTTGCTTAGAACTTTGAGGATGAATAGGATTTGTTGCTAATTCTATATCCTGACATAAATTTATTTCATTACCACTCATATCTTTGTGAATATGTCAACAATATTGTCATTTGAGGATATATGATGTGGATATACATTATTATTTTGAATTTATAATATTTTACACCAATTTGCTTAGAACTTTGAGGATGAATAGGATTTGTTGCTAATGCTATATCCTCAGATAAATTTATTTCATTACCACTCATATCTTTGTGAATATGTCAACAATATTGTCATTTGATAATATATGATGTGGATATACATTATTATTTTGAATTTATAATATTTTACACCGATTTGCTTAGAACTTTGAGGATGAATAGGATTTGTTGCTAATGCTATATCCTCACATAAATATATTTCATTACCACTCATATCTTTGTGAATATGTCAACAATATAGTCATTTGAGGATATATGATGAATATATACATTATTATTTTGAATTAATAATATTTTACACCGATTTGCTTAGAACTTTGAGGATGAATAGGATTTGTTGCTAATGCTATATCTTCACATAAATTTATTTCATTACCACTCATATCTTTGTGAATATGTCAACAATATTGTCATTTGATAATATATGATGTGGATAAACATTATTATTCTGAATTTATAATATTTTACACCGATTTGCTTAGAACTTTGAGGATGAATAGGATTTGTTGCTAATTCTATATCCTGACATAAATTTATTTCATTACCACTCATATCTTTGTGAATATGTCAACAATATTGTCATTAGAGGATATATGATGTGGATATACATTATTATTTTGAATTTATAATATTTTACACCAATTTGCTTAGAACTTTGAGGATGAATAGGATTTGTTGCTAATGCTATATCCTCAGATAAATTTATTTCATTACCACTCATATCTTTGTGAATATGTCAACAATATTGTCATTTGATAATATATGATGTGGATATACATTATTATTTTGAATTTATAATATTTTACACCGATTTGCTTAGAACTTTGAGGATGAATAGGATTTGTTGCTAATGCTATATCCTCACATAAATATATTTCATTACCACTCATATCTTTGTGAATATGTCAACAATATAGTCATTTGAGGATATATGATGAATATATACATTATTATTTTGAATTAATAATATTTTACACCGATTTGCTTAGAACTTTGAGGATGAATAGGATTTGTTGCTAATGCTATATCTTCACATAAATTTATTTCATTACCACTCATATCTTTGTGAATATGTCAACAATATTGTCATTTGAGGACATATGATGTAGATATACATTATTATTTTGAATTTATAATATTTTACACCGATTTGCTTAGAACTTTGAGGATGAATAGGATTTGCTGCTAATGCTATATCCTCACATAAATTTATTTCATTATCACTCATATCTTTGTGAATATGTTAACAATATTGTCATTTGAGGATATATGATGTAGATATACATTATTATTTTGAATTTATAATATTTTACACCAATTTGCTTAGAACTTTGAGGATGAATAGGATTTGTTGCTAATGCTATATCCTCACATAAATTTATTACATTACCACTCATACCTTTGTGAATATGTCAACAATATTGTCATTTGAGGATATATGATGTAGATATCCATTATTATTTTGAATTTATAATATTTTACACCGATTTGCTTAGAACTTTGAGGATGAATAGGATTTGCTGCTAATGCTATATCCTCACATAAATTTATTTTATTACCACTCATATATTTGTGAATATGTCAACAATATTGTCATTTGAGTATATATGATGTAGATATACATTATTATTTTGAATTTATAATATTTTACACCAATTTTCTTCGAACTTTGAGGATGAATAGGATTTGCTCCTAATGCTATATCCTCACATGAATTTATTTCATTACCACACATATCTTTGTGAATATGTCAACAATGTTGTCATTTAAGGATATATGATGTAGATATACATTATTATTTTGAATTTATAATATTTTACACCAATTTGCTTAGAACTTTGAGGATGAATAGGATTTGTTGCTAATGCTATATCCTCACATAAATTTATTTCATTACCACTCATATCTTTGTGAATATGTCAACAATATTGTCATTTGAGGATATATGATGTAGATATACATTATTATTTTGAATTTATAATATTTTACACCGATTTGCTTAGAACTTTGAGGATGAATAGGATTTGTTGCTAATGCTATATCTTCACATATGTTTATTTTATTACCACTCATATCTTTGTAAATATCTCAACAATATTGTCATTTGAAGATATATGATGTAGAAATACATTATAATTTGAATTTATAATATTTTACACTGATTTGCTTAGAACTTTGAGGATTAATAGGATTTGCTGCTAATGCTATATCCTAACATGAATTTATTTCGTTACCACTTATATCTTTGTCAATATGTCAACAATGTTGTCATTTAAGGATATATGATGAAGATATACATTATTATTTTGAATTTATAATATTTTACACCAATTTACTTAAAACTTTGAGGATGAATAGAATTTGTTTCTAATGCTATATCCTCACATGAATTTATTTCATTACCACTCATATCTTTGTGAATATGTCAACAATATTGTCATTTGAGGATATATGATGAAGATATACATTATTATTTTGAATTTATAATATTTTACACCGATTTGCTTAGAACTTTGAGGATGAATAGGATTTGTTGCTAATGCTATATCCTCACATAAATTTATTTCATTACCACTCATATCTTTGTGAATATGTCAACAATGTTGTCATTTGAGGATATATGATGTGGATATACATTATTATTTTGAATGTATAATATTTTACACCAATTTGCTTAGAACTTTGAGGATGAATAGGATTTGCTGCTAATGCTATATCCTCACATAAATTTATTTTATTACCACTCATATCTTTGTTAATATGTCAACAATATTGTCATTTGAGGATATATGATGAAGATATACATTATTATTTTGAATGTATAATATTTTACACCGATTTGCTTAGAACTTTGAGGATGAATAGGATTTGCTGCTAATGCTATATCCTTACATAAATTTATTTCATTACCACTCATATCTTTGTGAATATGTCAACAATATTGTCATTTGAGGATATATGATGTAGATATACATTATTATTATGAATTTATAATATTTTACACCGATTTTCTTCGAACTTTGAGGATGAATAGGATTTGTTGCTAATGCTATATCCTCACATAAATTTATTTCATTACCACTCATATCTTGATACAATTGTTTTAGAAAACTTTCTTCCTGCATCTAGCCAGATATTAAGCTGAACATGTGACAAAGCGACAGTCGTCTGCTTTCTACATTTCCATGATATCAATAGACCATCATTATTTAATTAGTAGCACTATCGAGAAATTTATCTCCTTAATGTTCCCCTTCGGAATCGCAAAAAGCAATTAAATTCAAATTATTTCTAGATTTCTTGATAGTTAGATCATAATTAAGAGCTTTTTAATATACTTCAAAACAAATCTACATAGATTCAAATGTGCATCTGACAAGTACTGAGACAACATGGAAACTACACAACATAAATCAGGTCTTGGGCAAGTCATTGCATAAATAAAACTGCCAATTATTTCACTGAATAATCTGTTATTTGGTATTTTTTTAAAAATCTGTTCTACTCTTATTACAGTTGCGATCGTTCATTCCGAATCTGCTTAAAACTCTTTGTACATATTTTGTTTCAATCATTTAAATAATACCATAATTAAATTTAAATTCTATTTCCAAGAAATAAGATAATTTAACAATTGTTGTCATTTTAACATTTCGGGATTGGTTACTTTTTATATATTTCATACTTTCGAAATCTAGAGCTTCGATTATTAGACCATCCACCCAAGTTAGTATAATTATTTTTGTATCATTATAATTTTTACTATACACACAATAATCATTGAATGATTGTTTTAAATTTTGGTTTGTGAAAAATTCATGTCAATGTTTTCCACTTTGTTTCATATCTTTCATCGGGTTTTGTTTCTTTTGTATTATATTCTTCTGGTCGAGTTGTTTGTTCTCTGGGATAATCGAAGGAATTATTCTCGTCTTCCTCTATGTCTGATTGTTGAAATTTATAAAAGAGTACATTATCTTGATCTCTATTCTATCTGGAAAGTAAATGAGATAGGCTGGACTTCTAACATCGAAAATGACTTGTTCACTTCTTGAATCTAATTTTGTTTTATTTTGAATGTAAGTGTGATGAAAAGAGAACTCTTCTATCCCCTTCTATGCTTCGGAAGTGAATTACTTCCCTTGATCACTCTTTCTTTTTTAGTCAGCCATTGTTTCTCGTAGAGACTAGATCCCTGCGTAGATCTTTGTCGAATAAAGCTTCTTCAAGCAAACTCAGTCTTCTTAAACTTATTCTATTCTATCCTTTTGACTAACTCATTACAATTTATTCAACAAAGATCTAAGATGGAAAAATACCTCAAGCCTGAACGATTGGACTTAGACCCGTCAAAACTGGACGCTGCCGACACGTGGCGACACTGGAAGAGGTCTTTCAACATTTTTCTTGGCGCTGTCAACGGCTCTCAACTAACGGACGAGTTAAAACTTAATTTGTTAATCAACCTCGTGTCTACGTCAATTTTTAAACACATATCAGGCATCGGTGATTATCATTCGGCTATGAACGTCCTGGAAGAAGTTTTCGTCCAGCCCCAAAACAGCATTTTCTGCCGGCATTCATTGGCTACTCGTCGGCAACAGGCCAACGAAAGCGTGGACCAATATTTAGAGTCACTAAAAACACTCTCTAAGGACTGTGATTTCCAGACCGTGACAGCTATACAGGCGAGGGATGAGTACATCAGGGATGCATTCATAATTGGGATTTTGTCATCCCACATCAGACAAAGACTCTTAAAAAACAAACGTCTCGACTTACACACGGCGTACAACCAGGCATTAACACTTGAGACAGCCCCAAAACAATTAACTTTGTACGCTCAGTCAAACTCCTTGGTTGCCTCGGTCTCCACTGCTGAAAAAGAATAATCGAAGGACGACCAGTCTACATATGAGGAGCAACCCACGATAGTGACACTCTCCGGACAGAAATGTTTTTTCTGTGGGAACCCGAAACATGACAGAGCGAGGTGCCCTGCTAAAAAACTCTATTTGTAAAAATTGCAAAAGAAAAGAGCATTTTGCTCGTGTCTGCAGGTCACTTACAGCGGCTGCTATCAATTACAGTGAGTCCCTTCTTGCTTCATCGGTTCTTTTTAACTCCTCGGAGAGTCTATCTCATTAATCCTTATGGGGGAAAATCAAAGGAAAGTCTATGCGGATATTCGTCGATACAGGGAGCTCCAAAAATTCTATGCCAACACTCCTCAGTAGAAATACATTTTGGAGGACGTCTCCCCCTCTCAGTTTATAGACTGACCACCATTAAAAATATCTCTTACCCCTCTGTTTACCAAGCTAACCTCGGACTGTCACCCGATAGCTGTTAAATCCAGGAGACATACGCTACCTGATGCTAAATTGGAGTAACGAGTTTTCAATAAGTCATCGATGACATCATCAAGCGAGAAGACCTTCGAGGAACCTATGCTTACATCAACAACATTACCATTTATGGAGAAGATCAGGCTATGCATGATACTAATTTGAAAGAGTTCATGAATGCAGTAGCGAAGTACAGACTGACCCTGAACAAAGACAAGTGTCACTACTCACTTACTTCTGTAGACTTGCTTGGGTATACAATAAGCAAGGGCTCGGTAAAACCTGACTCTGATAGGCTCAAGGGATTGATGAGCTTGCTAGTACCTCAAGATCTTCCTTCTCTTCGCCGAGCAATGGGAATGTTTTCTCACTATTCTAGGTGGATCTCAAACTTCTCTGAAAAAACTACACCCTCTTACCAATTTTCCCCTCACTAGGGAACAAGCAGACACCTTCAGGTACCTGAAGAAAGAAATTTCAAAATCAGCCCTGATAGCCATTAACTCTTCTCTCCCTCTCGAGATCGAAACCGATGCTTCAGAACACGCGATTGCTGCTTCTTTAACCCAAAACTCTCGCCCCATGGCTTTCTTTTCAAGAACTCTAACGTCTGCCAAGCAGAAGCAGTCCTCTGTTGTAAAGGAGGCCTATGCTATTGGCGAGGCGATCCGAAAATGGCGACACTTACTGCTCAGGAAGCATTTTAAGCTAATCACAGATCTAAAATCTGTCTTTCATGTTCAACCCTGAAGGCAAAAGCAAAATAAAAAAGTGAGAAGATAACAAGATGGAAGTTGGAACTTGCCTGTTTTAGCTACGACATTGCATATCGCCCCGGGAAACAAAACGCCGCTGCAGACGCCTTGTCTCTACTACTACCTCTGCCGACAACTTACACACTTTACACTCAGACTTATGTCACTCGGGTGTCACCCGAATGCTACATTTTGTCAGGAGCAAGAATCTGCCATACTCTCTGGAAGATGTAAGAGTGGTAATAAGGGCCTGTAAAGTTTGTTCGGAGATAAAACCGAGATTCCTTAATGCGGCACCTCAGACTCTCATAAAAGCGAGCCAACCATTTGAAAGACTAAGCGTAGACTTCAAGGGACCATTACCTCCGAATACTCGCAACCGCTACATACTAACACATCGTTGATGAATACTCTCGCTTCCCCTTGTGCCGATGTCTCAGCCGTAACTGTCCAGAAACATCTAACTAATATATTTTCTGTTTTCGGAAATCCTTTTTTACACTCTGATCGAGCTTGTATTAACAAAGTTCGAAGAAAATCGGTGTAAAATATTATAACTTCATAATAATAATGTATATCTACATCATATATCCTCAAATGACAATATTGTTGACATATTCACAAAGATATGAGTGGTAATGAAATAAATTTATGTAAGGATATAGCATTAGCAGCAAATCCTATTCATCCTCAAAGTTCTAAGCAAATCGGTGTAAAATATTATACATTCAAAATAATAATGTATATCTTCATCATATATCCTCAAATGACAATATTGTTGACATATTAACAAAGATATGAGTGGTAATAAAATAAATTTATGTGAGGATATCCTCAAAATGTCTTCTTTATTGCAGTGCCCTAAAATATCATGCCATCCCTTCGGTGAATATTTTTATTCGGTTTTGATACTGTTAAGAAAATACAGTTTCCCTCGCTTATTAATGTTACGCGTGCTTTCATCCGGGATGTTCAATGTGGCGTGATTCTAAAAAAAATAGACCAAAACGCCATCTTCTGTTGCTGATTGTACTGAGCAAATATGTTGTCTATAAGATGGAACATCTAATGCATTTCGTAAAATTACTTTACATTTATTATTATTGTCGTCTGTGAGGTAAATTTCAGTGTCGCCTTTAGCATGGACTAGGCCAGTACTACGAATTCCATCAGCTAATTAAATAGTATTTTTTGATTTATCAAAATTTTTATCTGTTCAACTAAATTAAGATTTATCCTTAATTATGTGGGCGGTAGTTCTACAGTCTACAAGCAAATTAAACATGTTCATTTTATAAAAGTTTCAAATGAAAATGAGTTTGTCTCACTTGTGTCTTTCAGCAATTTGACTGAGTTTTTCTTTTTTCTGCAATAATCCGTGATATGAATTCCAGTTGTGCAACTTAAAAGACATTTCTGTATTCAAAGCTTTTATGCTCTACCTTTCCAGTTATAACATCGTACAACTCTTTCGGTTTTAGGTTGTATGGAAATCCTTATCGTGTGATCATCACATGTTTGTTTCTGATGAAATCTTTCTGTCTCTAAGTAAAGATTTAAAATCGTTGAATTTCAGCTCTTCTTTGTTGGGTAATTACCGTGAGAAAAAAGCTTTAAAGTCTTTTTGTAATCCCTTTAAAATCAATGCGATCAATAAGCTATCCGTTATTATTTCTTTGACTGTTTTAAGAGATGATGTCGCATTTTCAGTCCTTATTATGTAATCAGTGATGGTTTCATGTTACTTCATCTTTAATGTTGTTAGCTCTGTATATAACGCAATATTTCTGGGTTTACTATTTCGTACGTAATGGTCTCTTAATATTCCCATTGCTAGTTTTCAGTCATTTCTTTGTCTCGTATTATCAATGACAAGCTTTTTTTCATCTAACAACTGCACGATTAACACAAATACATTGTCGTTCTTCTCTTGGTACGAGACGTTTTCGTCAACATCTATATCTGACTCTATGATGTATGTGAATTTCTGCAGACGAAGGTACGATAAAAATTAATTTCCGAAAGTTGGAAATCTTCATCTCAATTGAAATAAAGTTTGTTCCTGCTGGGCCCATAACTTATTGAGTTAGGTTAGTTGAATAAACCGCTGCTTCATTCATTTTAGAATGATTGGAAAGCTAGAAATGAAACAAGAAATTATAAAAATGGAGGACATACAATTAAACATGTGTGCAATGATCAAAGTTATTATTTGAACAAGAACAGCTTGACAAACACACACACACATTAATATGTCAACAGAATAATAAATAGTTTTAAATAATGAAATAAATGAAAACAACCAATTGCATATGTAAAATCCGGCAAAGGAAACTAAACTAGAAATCAAAGGAATTGACAACATTTATCACTTTATATGGTAGATACATGTTTAAGAGGTTTCGAATGGGAGTAAAGAGCGCCCAGGATGAATTCCAACAAGCCATGTTTGAGAACTTTGGAGACATTAAGAATGTTCTCTTCATCCCCGATGACAAAATTGTGTACAGTTTTGAAGATGATAGCGACCAGGACCAAGCACTCAATGAGCTTTTTCAAAGAGCCATGGAAAGGAACTGTAAATTCAAGTTGGTGATATGCACATTGGCAGAAATACCATTCTTTGGCCACATTATATCATAAGGTAGTGTCAAACCAGATCTCAAAACGTTGGAGGAGGCGATTGCCCAGATGCAACCCCCTCCGAGAATGAGAAACCGCTATCCAACTTCCTTGGACTAGTTAATTACCTCAACAAGTTCTCACCCTATCTCTCAATACTGACCAAACTACTATGGGACCTGTTGTTCAAGGACAATGATGTTGTCTGGTCATCTCAGCATCAAGCAGCATTTGACAGCATCAAAGAAGAAATCCAAAGATCTGCCATACTGAGGTATTTTGACCCAAAGACACCAATCATCTGTGGATGCTTCTGCTGCTGGACTAGGTATAGCCCTCTTGCAGAATGACATGCCAGTTTCTTTCCAAGCAAAACTCTATCTGGAGCGGAGACACGATGCTCAAATATTGAAATGGAGAGACTTGGTGGTTCAAAGGGTGGAGATGATGGTGGTGCAGGTGGGCTGAGTGCTGGGGATAATGGAGGTGGAGTATTCAGTGAAGAGTTTTGTGGTGTGAGAGTTTCAGCAGGCATGTATCAGATTGGAAAGAAAGTAATGTTTTTGTTCAACACATTTATTTCATCTGAAACATTCACATTAGGGCATTTTTAATCTTTACAATAATTTTTCTCATTTTCTATGACTTCTGTCCAACGATCAACTAGCTTCTTGATGCCTTCTTCAAAAAATTTCTCTGATTTTATTATTTAAGTGATGCTACAACGATCGGAAAAGATGGTAGTCGAATGGAGCAATGTCAGGTGAATAAGGCGGATGAGGCAAAACTTTCCAATTGAAACTAATGACATTTACCTGAGTGAGTTTTGCTGTGTGAGGTCTCGCATTATCATGCTCAAACACTATACCCTTCCGATTGAGTAATGCTGGTCGTTTTTTTTGATAGAGCAATTCTTAGATCATCTAGCTGCGAACTATATTTTACTGTTGTAATTGTCTGATGAGGCTCTAATAACTCATAATGAATCAGTCCTCTCATGTCCTACCATAAAGAGAGCATAACTTTCTTTTAGTGTAGTCCTTGTTTTGGAACAGAGTGTGGACTTTGGTTTTGGTCTAACCATTTTCTGTTGCATTCGGTATTCTTGTAAAGAAACCATTTTTCATCTCCAGTCACAATTCTTTGCAAAAATGGTTTTCGATGATCCCTGGAAAGCAAAGATGTGCAAACAGTAAATCTTTGATTTCGTTGAGCGTTGGTCAAATCGTGGGGAACCCAGAGTCCAAGTTTTGAAACTTTTCCTAACTCGTGAAGGCATGAAATAATTGTGGTATGGGTTGTATTGCATTGTTGAGCTTATTCTCTGCTGGTTAACTTTGGATTGGCCTCCACAGCGTCTTTATCAATTGATTTTGGTCTTCCCAAATGTCGTCGATCTGGCAGGTTAAAGTCTGCAGAAGAAAATTTTGCAAACCACCGTTGACATTTTCGATCATTCAGAACATTTATCCCATAGACAGTTCTAATATTCTTTGTAGCTTCTGCAGCTGAGTTTCCTTTTTTGAATTCATAGAGCATGCAATGTCCTAGATGCTCCTCACTAATATCCATTTTTTGACGACTGAGATTTTTAAACTTAATATTTTCCAACTAATTAATCTATCTGAAAGGCAAAGCAAGATATTAAAACACCAATTCACCAAAAAGTCTAGAACTGTGTACAACTTAGGAGGCTGCAAAGTGATGAAGTTAAAAATATGACATTACTTTCTTTCCAACCTGATATTTGGCCTTAGGGTGTGTTTTTGAACGGTGATGCGGTTGTGCTGGTATTAGAAGGTGTGTTTGTGTGGAGATTGTTGCTGGAGATATTGTTAATCCAGCTGGAACTTGCAGATGTAGAGGGTCTATCCTAGAGCGTAGGTCTGGAGTGTCACAATTTGCTGATCTTACTTCCCTAGATATATTTAGGTTTTGTAGTTTTTTGTTTCTGGTGGGAACTGTTATAGCATTTTGAAGGGGCTGATGTTTTTGGTTATGAGTGCTGCTACGTTCAGTCCCATGGAATTAAGTTCTGTTGCACTGAAGTCGCTGCATATTCAGTTTCTCAAAGGGAACATTGCGTTTTGCTGGGTGGTAATGAAAGAAAATTTATTTCCATGCTTTTGTGATTTCTTTGTTTTTTTGTGTTTTGTTTTCGCATATGCCATGGACCATATGAGTGTCCATTTTTCCTCTTTGTTCCATTTGTTTTCCAGTCTCCACTGGTATTCCTCTGCTTGTCGTGGTATATAGTCCTTTTCTGCGTCCTTCAGAGCATAAGTTTTTATGTTGGAGATCTCCTCAGGTGTTAAGTATTTGCCCACTTGGGACACTAAGGAGCGCAGATTGGAAACTGGGGTGTTCTTTTCTTCAGGGAGGTCAGACACCCTGATTGTCTCGGTTAGAATATCTTTTGAGCTACTGCTCCATTTCTCGACCATCGAGTAATGGGAGCTGTGCAGTAATATCATCTTTTGTCCAATTGACCACTTTGGGGATTTTAGGCCCCTTGTATTACTTGTTTTGGTCGTTGCATGTGGTGGAGTCTGGGGGCCAGGGTCTTCTTTATCAAATGCGTCTGGCTGTCCCTGTCTGGCCTCTGCCATATCCATAGTGACATTTTCAGAGGAAAAAAGGTTTGTACCATTGCATACCTCTTCCCGCCTGGTGCATAAACGAGTTGAGGGACTCTTTTTATCCTGAGTGCCGGCCTGCCAGTTTGTATGTTTTGATTTATTCATCTTTCTATGTTTTCCACGGCTTTTTATTGGTTATTCAAAGCTACCCTCTAAAAGAGGGGTACCCTCATCCGCAATCCGAGAGATGCGCTGGATGGGTTGAGGATACAGCACACCAGTGTGGCGATTCAGCTTCGATTTATGCAAAAAAGAGAACCACAGACTGTACAGTAAAATGGTTTATATCTGGTAGCTTAGACATCATATCTGTAAATAAATAAAACATTAATATAAATACAAGGAATTATATTATTTATTATTATAAAAACAAGTAAATCTATGTCATAATCAACAAACATATATTGGGAAAAGTCATTTTTTATTTGTCAATAAATATTAATTTTAATGAATTGTTTATTTACTCAAATATAAAATAATATTAAACCTTATTTTTTACAAAGAATAACTTTTTATTCTAATGCTCAACAATATTAAACCAATGCTTTATGTACATAAAGTATTCACATATTTTGTTGTTTTTTTACAATGAATTATTAAATACTTAGATATATTTGGGATGTATGTTTTGACAGCTAGAGTATACAACACATTTATAAAAACAATGAATTATATTACTTAGTCTGATAAAAACAAGTCTCTGTTTCAATTTATTGGAAAAATTCATTTTCTATGGGAAAAGGTGTTTCTTATGTTCACCAACCAATTGCTGGTTTATTTACAACATTTAATTAATTCTAATGTTCATCAATATTTAATTAAAACTTTATTTACAGAAATATCAAAAATCTTTGATATTTTGTTGTGTTTAACAGATAACAATTTCATATTAGGCACATGTTAGGTCTGTATGTTTTGCCTGTAAAAGTATACATTAATTTTTAATTTGTCATCATAAGTCATAATGAACATCCAGTTTCTCAATAAAATCATTTATGTCAAGAGTAATGAGAAGAGATATGTTGAGTATGGCACTATTATCCTTATAATAATTTGGAGCTAGCAACTGTCAGTCAATATTGTGTGAAATACTTTTGAAGATAAACGCGGGTGATGGGGTAGAAATTAACAAATATATCAGCAATATGGGATTCCAGAATGTTTTAGTATGAGGGAGGTTTAGTGCAGCAAAACAAATGGCCAGTCCTTTGATTAACACAACACTTTATTTAACAAAAGCAGAGAAAAACTGATTTTGACAGAGGTACTAGTTTAGAATGCAAGCAATCATCATAACAGTGTTCTATATTTAGTTATGGGTCAACCAGACTGAGTCCTCATGTAAGGATTATATCACATTTCGTTCCTCCTGACACAGGATGCAATCACATGATATCTCTACAGTATAGCCACACAATATTTGATGCCTCATTTCCCGGGATTCGACAGCAGAGATAACCCATGGTTTATCTAAACAAAGAAAGTAGAAACTTTAGAAATCTGTGTGGGGCATCTCCAACCAAGAAATGGGTGGTTCTGTGAGATTTCCGCACTGCATTAACAACAAACGAAAATAAAGGCATACAGCAAGGACAACATCGCCGATCATAAGAAAGTCACAGCTTTTGATAAGTGAATGTTTTCTCCTGCTTCTTCTGATTCTTCACGCAATTTGCTGATTTAAATATTTCTTTAAAAAATTGTTAGATAAATTGTAGTTTAAGCAGTCTGCTACATTCATAAACCATATCTAAACAACATGAGTAAGGCAATCTGTCATGGATCGATCAAAACTTCAAACCATTACTAAAAAACAATCAGAAGTTATACCTTCGCTATCAGCCTTTAAAAAGAACGGTTTTACAAATCCACAGATATGGATCTGACAAAATTAGCTCATTCTTCTTTGCATGGCGTCGGAATTAATCGCAGAATATCTCGACGACAATCGGGATATCACCACTAAAGAATTACGCATTAAATTATTGGAAGAGTATGAGGTTTTAATTAAAAGCAAGTAAGAGCAAAGAGAGGCTGTCGCAAACTGACGAAAATCACATAAAGGTAACATCGAAATGGCAAGTTAAGTGATGCTTAAACAGTACAAGTGTGATTAGGTGGATTGTTCGTTGATACATTAAATGAGAAAATATGGCATGATCGAACTGACAACCTGAAGATCAACAAGGGAAGTAAAGGGCGTTGGATTAAAGAAGAGTCTATTTTGAATAATAGTTTTCTAAACAGGATGCATTATGACAGGGAATACTATATTAAGATTACCCAACACAAACTGCTATAGCGAATAATGGTTTTATTGGTGTATTTTAGTAAAGATAAAGAGACCCACAAGAGCAATTTAACTGGGATATGTTAGAACAGGCTGTTTTATGGTTTATCAAAAATTGACTAACCATAAAAAGTAAGCTCAGGGTACCTTCAAAATATACCCAGTACCACGAAAATGTATCCATCTTAAATCCTCAAAGAAAAAAGGATCGTGGGAAATAAACCCCTGAGAGCATCCATGTTGGGAAGGTGGTAGAAGCGATCCGAAACCGACATACTCAATACAAAATCGACAGGTTATTAAAACTCAATACTCACAGAATGAAGCATGCTTAGGAATATAAACTATTTACGCACGGCTCGGGCATAGTTTTATAGGGAGGTTCGATAGATGCACTTATCGATACTGGATAAGAAGTTCTCTCAATAAGACAACAGTCTTGAGGAATTAAATAGAAGAGTAGAATGATTCAGATCTGACAGTAACCTTAGCTACTGAGAATGAAATTAAACAATTATGGTGGAAAAACTTAAAACTTAACTGCTGCTACATCGTTCCAGACTTTCATTGGGCAATGATATTGTGTACATATATGTTAAATAAGAACCAAGTCACACTGAAATTTAACTCAAACCAATTGAAGGTAAGGGGGGGAATATATCACTTGGTAGTGATGCCAGTAGTTAGGGTTAGGTTGGTAAGCTCTATAGACATATCTATATATATATACTGTCTTATTGCCTGTCTATTGATTTCACATAAGTAATCTTCTGAACTCACATGCTGGCTGACTAATTACTTAATTAATTGTGTTGTGTCAAACGTATCAATACTAATAGACGAGGCAGGCAATTGATTCTATTGCTCTTTTCAAAACAATATATCCTAACCACTCTTGATACTCGGCCAACGATATGCAAATAATAAAAAAAGTTGTCCTAAAAAATGTATTTGAACCACGTGGAAAAAGATACCCCCTCCCCGTCAAATTCCTTCCTCAAATAGGTGACTCTCCTCCTGCTACGGCCATTCGTAGGCTAGGCGCACTAAGCAAGACCCGATATTTCTCAATGCCATCGACGTGAAGATAAGCACTTTTTTCTTTTTCTCTTCTCTTACTTTTTTGACCACTCACATATAAGGTCTCTAAATTCTAATGTGTATTATTTGAATGTACTTAATTATGTGTTTGACTTAAATGTGTTTAATTCTTGATATATATCTATATATATACTGTCTTATTGCCTATCTATTGATGTCACACAAGTAATGCCTGAACTCACACGCTGGCCTAAATTTATGGCTGTCTTTACTTTATTTGTGATTACTTGTGAGAGGGAAACTTATCTTCAACTTTCTGTTCCCTATGGAGTACAGTAAACTTATTCTATATACATATTTATATATATGGAAGTTTTTTTTTCAACCTGCAAGGGCTCGGAAATACCCGACTAGTACATGGGCGTAGGCTATCTTCCCATCTTGTTGTGTTGGACCCATAAGACGTTGTCAAGCCATCCATCTTAGAGAAGGAAATCTTTAATAAAACCTTGCTGCCAACTACTTACGTCGTGGCAGCAAACCGTTGGGAAAAGAGGCCTCCTTAGTCCTGATCGACAACCTCCCTAGAGCTGGAATCTCGAACAAAATATCCGGTTTGCAAACCTACAATTGCTTAAGGAGTAGATAGGTTCTGCCTATCGCCGGCCTTTGCACCCCTTATTTGTCTATTAGCCAGGTGCAGAGTTACCAGCGCTGGGACGCCTCAAAACACCCAGTGCCTGGCCTTGTTTCCTTACTAAGACAATGAACGCTGTTTCCCTTTCTCTCTATTTGGGCAACTTTGATGAATTTTTTTCGTCACTAAGTCTTACATGACCAGATTGGGTCGCTCTTGTTCCGACAGGTTGAGAGTACAGGTTAGACAGCTTGTCTAGCTGCTGTTTCCGACTGACAGGACAGGAGCCAAAACACTTTGATAGCGCTAAGAACGGCTGCTCTATCATCAGTTTCATAATACCATGGGTAGTTGTACATGCCATGTCACACATGGAAAGGGACCCTACACTTATCTCTGGTGAGCTTTCCCGAGGCCACGACCCCCATGTACCAGGTCGTGACTAATGGTGTGTGAGCTTATTGGCACCTAACAAGCACCCACCTTGCCCACCCCACTCTATATCAAAACAAACATGTCATTGCAAAAAATCAAATCAAACCTAAACCAGACACCCAACAAAAAACAGGTCCACCTCCGCCCTTGAGGCTCACATTCACAAATATCCGGGGACGTAAAAACCTTTCTCCTGACAAACTCCCCGGATATCCTAGCACTAAGTGAAACAAGCCTTCAATCCTCAATCTCCTCTCAGAACTTTGACATGACTGACTACCTCCCACTCTACTGTAAAGACTCTGACAAACATATGCATGGGCTAGGAGTTTATGTTTGGAAAAACCTTCCACCTGACTAGGTTAGAATCAGATGATAAAGACTACATGTGCTTTAGATTGACTTTACATTACAGCGTTTGTTACTTATATTTCTTATATCGTTCCCCTTCGACCCAGGAATATAGCCTGCTAAACTCTCTTTCTGAAAGCATAGATAGAGTACTCTCACTTGACTCGAATGCCCAGATACATGTATTTAGGGATTTTAATGCGCACCACCATGACTGGTTGGGATTCTCCAGCCTTATTGACGCAGCCGGCAACTGTACGTATAATTTCTCCTTAGCTCACTCTCTCTCTAAGATCGAGTAGACCAGCAAGCCTCACTTCTAGACCTGTTCTTGACCTCAATGCCCAAGGCTTGTGTGATGAAAGCTCATAGCCCACTCGGGAATACTGATCACATTGTGTTAATGATTCCTCATTTTTAAGAATAAAGGACGTGTTGCCTACAGTAAGCCATTAATGTGGCTCTTCTCACTTTTTTTTTCATTTTTCTTTTCATTCATTTGCTGGGGATGGGGCATTCTTCAAAATGCCATACGATCACCCGCTATTTACAGACTCCAACCGAGAGCTCTTTTCAAAATTCTGGCTGTTCCCTTGGGTGCAGTTGTTTGGATTTCTCTTGCACTTGGTTCACCAAGTATACTTGCTAAATACTTTTTCAAGTTCTTCTTCATGAGTCCAGTGGCTCCTATGATAACTGGAATGATGGAGATCTCTTTGAGGTTTCAGTTTCTTTTCATATCATACATTAGACCCTGATATTCTGTTATTTTCTCCCTTTCAGCTCTATTTAGGCTCCCATCATTAGGGACACTGACCTAAACCAAAGGTGCCACTCTCTCTCTCTTGTTCCATATGACAATGTCAGGTTTGACAGCTGCGTTTTCCAGATACATAGCTGTGGGGATTTCATGGTCATAATGGATGGTGTATGTCTCATTCCCCACAGTTCTCTCAGGTAGATGTTCCCAGTGCCTGCTGCTACATCTGATATTCAGTTTCTTACAGATGGTCCAGTGGAGGTACCTGCACACTCCATTATGTCGTGCTGTGTGTACGCATGTGGCGTCTTACAGATGATTTCACAGAAAAGGAAGATGCACATATTTCACAGGAAAATGGTTTCTCCCCGGTGTGTACACGCATATGTGCTATCATATGCGACATATAAGAAAATGAAGATCCACAAATCTTACAGGAAAATTGTTTTTCACTTTTTTTTTTCATTTTAATTTAGTTTATCTAAAGAGATCAAGGGGCCTACTCTTGAGGCTAACACTTGATTTCCCTATGAGTAAAATTTATATCCGAGGGCTCTCTTAAGGATAGATGTGGTTCCTTTTAGGGCTGCTATCTGTACTTCCCTACAATTTGGTTTTCCGGGGATTGTTTCTAAGTATTTACTTAGATTTTTTTCACCAGACCAGTTGCCCCCACTACAACCGGTATGATGTTTATTTCATCGAGGGACCATGTTATTTTTAGATCATTTTTGAGATCTTGGTATTTTGTTATTTTTTCCCGTTCGGCTCTATTGAGACCGTAGTCATTTGGGACGGTCAGTGTGTACACTCAAGTGTCCTTTCAAAGCTGTATTCGTAGCAAATGAAGAGTCACATATTTCACATGAAAATGGTTTCTCTTTAGTGTGTATACGTAAGTGTACTTTCAGACTACTTGCACAAGAAAATGAAGTTTCACACATCTTACACGTAAATGGTTTATCCCCGGTGTGTGTACACATATGTCTTTTAATATTTATCCTCTGAGAAAACGAGGATCCACAAATTTTACAGGAAAATGGTTTTTCACCAGTGTGTACACGCACATGTCCCCTCAAAGCGTCAGTTGTAGTAAATGAAGATTCACATATTTCACATGAAAATGGTTTCTCCCCAGTGTGTATACGCAAGTGTACTTTCAGGGTTCCTTTCTGAGAAAAAGAAGATTGACATATTTCACACAAAAATGGTTTCTCTCCAGTGTGTACACGCATGTGTGCTTTCAAATAATCTTTTCGCAAAAATGAAGAACTGCATACATCACAAGAAAATTGCTTCTTCACAGTGTGTATATCCAAGTGTCTATTCAACTTCGATTTTTTCGAAAAGGTAGATCCATAAAGTTCTCAGGAAAATGGTTTCAGTTCTGTGCGGCAAGACATCTGTAAATACTAAAAAATATTTTACACAAATGCAAAAAAATGTTATTATTTATTATGAAAATAACTGTTTATATAAACTAAAATATACAAGTTTACTCGTTTTATAAAAGTAATTAATATTTAAACTCGTACCTTTCGAATATTTCGTGTTATGTCGGATCAGTAAAGTTAGCTTTGTCCAGTATTTACTCCATCCATGGGTGAATAGTAGCTTTCTAGAGATATAGTGAGAAGTTTTCTAGCACGGTATAGGGAGCCTAATATCCTTGCAGCATTTTCTGTGTTTTGCTAATTCATATTACCTGTGAATATTGTGCGTCTTTATAAAATTCTCTTCTTTCTCCAGCTTTTTTGTTCATTTGCTTTTGACACTTGAGAGTTATTTAACGAAGAATTGAAAACGTTCGAGAAACCTGGGGCACCTATGGAACATGTATTCATTGTTTTGATTTTAATACAAAAAAGACCATCAGACAAATTGAAAAAATAAAAAAGGTATAATTAAACAGACGAATTCTGTTATTTTTAACAATGTTTTCATAAATATATATGTGTGTGTACATGGTTGTCCGTTAATCATCTTATCACCCCAATTCATTCTATTTTTCGATACATACATTTTACTTGCAAGGAACAAATATATTGTCTATATCTCATTCATGCCAAGATTCATGCTACCCATCATCAGCATCATATTCATTTTAACGACTATTTTACATGCATATATCAAATGGGTTTTAGAAATTGACTTCCAAACTAACCCATCTCATGCTAAATCTTTATTAATCCCTTTCTCCCAAGACCATTCTTATCACTTGCTTCCATGTTTTCCTTGGCCTACTCCTGCTAACTGACACGTTATCTCAACTCATAAGTACTCTTATCCATTCTTTCAACATGATAATATCATCAAAGTCTCCAATTCTTCACAGATCTCCCTATACTGTCCAGATTTACTCAGCAAATCTAAGCCCGTCGTTAAAACTCACATTATACATCTATCCTATTATTCATATATTATTTCTTTCCATGCAACGTATGCAATTAACCCTCACTTCCATACATCATTACACTTTGTACATATGTATGCTAGACCCTTCCATTGGTTGAAAGTGGAAATGCTGTACTTGTTAGGTTCCTTAAACTTACTCGATCCACTCATAAGTATTGAAATCATGTTAGTAATGTTAGTCATACATGTATGTTTAAGATATTCATGATAAAATTAAGTTCTTTTTATAATTGTGGATATCTAAAAGTAAACTGTTTACATTGTAATCGGTGGTTTAAAATGATTAAAATGTATTTTTTTAACGAACACCCAAACAACGTTACAACTGCAGTTTAAAACAGTAAGAAAGTTTTATTTTTGAAGGTGTCAATACAAATAAGAATTCTCAACCGGACAAAACCCCCCAAAAAGTCCAAAATTAGCTAGAAGCCCAAGGCCTCATCTCTCTCTCAAAGGCACACAAACCTCAACTAATTGAAATGCCCAAAAAACTGTGATGCCTAGAGCGCCATCTACCCTTATTTTGCCGATTTGCTAGAATATATATAGATATTCTTGGACCAGAAAAGCCCAATTCAGATAATCAGCAGCAATCTATGAACATAAAAACTATTGTCTAGGGGGTCCCGTATCTAGCTGGCCATTATTTTTTTTTTTAATACAAGTGCGTCATAACCATAGAATAAAACCTGGTATTTGTGGAAACATTATTTTCTCAAGTGGACAAATCGAATTCAGGGTTGCAAAACCCAAAATATTTCCCATTTCATGGCTGTGAAGCATGTCTGAGGATTGCTAGGAGCAATCGACTACTACAAACGATTCGTGCCAGCCTTTAATCAAGTAGCCCGACCACTGATAGCCCTGACAAAGAAACATGCCAGGTTTAAGTGAACAGATAAGTGTCAATGGCATTTGACCTCCTCACTAAGCAACTGACCATAGCCCCCTTGTTGACATATCCTGATCTAAGATGATCGGCCCTTACATAAACGCTAGTGACCATGGTATATATGCAGTATTGAAGCAGCCATGTTCCAGGAAATATAAACCAGTCCTAGAAATACTGGAGGAAGTTCCCTTGCATTTCCTTTCACATCTGCTCTCCGAGACATCGTCGAGATTGCTGATAATCGACAATTCTGTACAAAAATGTGCAAAAATAAGACTACTATCTGAATGGGAAGTCTTTCTGATCAAGACCAACTACAAATCTAAAACATCTGTTAAAGGCAGAGTGTACAAATAAGATCGCGCAGTAGGTACAACTGTAAGATTAAATATCTGGCCGGTAAGGACGATTTTGAAACAACTGAAGTCGAAACTGGAAGTGGGTTATAAGACCTTTCATGTAGGCATCATCAATTCTTACCAGTTGAGAACGTTTGGAGTGAGGACGAAAATAAGATAAGTTTTCCTCATTGGAGATATATAATAGGGGAGAGCTAAAGTAGAAGCAGGTATTACATCCTGGTTTGTGATACAGGAGGGAGTGTCATGTGAAAATTGGCCATATAGGATCGATAAGACACGAGCTCATTGGAAGAAATTACTAGTGGTTGGGGTTGTATAGTGAAGTGGTCAGTTACAGGAAAGTGTGTATAATCTGCCAGAGGCAAAAACAGAGACCAGCTTCACTGATGGAGGCAGATGCACTTGTGTATCAATTCTAGAAAGCAAGCATGGATATTTCAGAACCGTCCAAAACGACCACTCAGGAGAACAAGTATATCCTGAGTTTCGTGGACTGGCTCATGAATTGCCCGGAAGCCTTCACGATTCCAGATAAAAAGTGTCAGACCGGATTCTAAGGGAGATCGATCCGAAGTATGGAGCATCTGAACAGTTAGTTACTGAAAATGGCCAAGAGAATGTAAAGCAGGTCATGAGAGAGACACATTTGAAATGATTAAACATATGACATGTAACCACTTGAATTTATCATCACAAAAGTAACGCAAAGGTGAACTTCTTCCACCGGAGCTTGACCAATGTATAAGTCAACTGGTCAAAGGAAGCCATGAGAATTGGGATGTTTATTTGACCCAGACGTAAGCTACGGTGAAGGTTCACGATGAATGGAAAGAGTTTATGCCGTATTATTTTGTTTGAGCAAGACGTCATGTCTGCCAACAACCTGTTTAAATCTCATTGGAGATACCTGCAGAGGATCATTATAGGGTTGTCTTGGAGAAATAGCATGAGGTTTTCGCTCAAGTGAGACAGAGTTAAGAGAGCACAAAAGTGAAGAAATGCAAGCTGCCAAGAGATTGATCTCCAAGTGGGAGATCCATTGTACTATAAACTACCCCTAAAAAGAAGTAAGTTGGACTGAAGGTGGGCGTTGTTCTATAAAATCATCAAACATACTTGTCTAGTGTCATTCGTAATTTTGAATCAGGTATCAAATTGATTGTAATTGACCTGCATTACTATCAAATGATTTCAGACCCGCTCAGAGACAAGGTCAGAAAAAGATATGCGGTGAGATTGTTGCACTTGTTGGAGCAGGAAACACTAGCCTTGGAAGGTGAGTGGAGAGAGGTAAGCCTGTATCTAGAAAGGATAAATCTTTTGTAGACGAGGCACAAAAGGGAACTGTTACCTCAGCGTTTTGTTTGGAACCGTCTCATGGCATGTGAGAAAAATCTGATAGGAAACCAGCATTAAATCACATGGTTGGCGAGAGTGTGTGTGTGATGAACGTCACAAGAATCAAAGTAGCCTGGAATAGAGGAAGGCTTAATTGGCTGATTTTCCAGGTGCACAGCCTTTGAGGATAGATACATAACAGGACAGGCTATGGCCGAAGATATCCATACACTGGAGAGGCTTGTACACAATATTTACAGTAACTGACAGAAATCCGATGTGTATTGCTAAGATAGTATCACAGTGCAAACTCATTCTCAAATGATTGCTAAAAGTCCTGTTATAGATACAAACCGAGTAATCCCATGAATTGAGATTGTCAGTAGACTCGCCTAAGCAACTGCTGAAGTACTACAGAGATTTAGGGTGTATGACATTATTTGAACAAAACAAACTGTTAGTGTTTGTGTGTTACTGTTGGATAAGGACAGCATGTTTAAGATCTATCAGGCTATTAATTTGCCTATTCCTTAACTCCAGGCTGACCAGAAGTTAGCCGCAGTGGCAAGGTAAAAGCTTGAGGCAGAGTTTATGGCCCTTACTTGTGCTCGCACAAAGTTCATGCTTTTGACAGACACTGAGTCAAGGAAGTGCGAGACAGTCACACTCGGAACTTGTGGGTCCGTAAATCCAGCCTATGTGACAAGTAGATATGAGTTACATAATAACAAGGCTGGCATGAAAATGAAATCGTCAGCAGAAATTCTTAATCAATGTTGTATTGCCAATGGCAGTGAGTATCACAGATGGTATCCTCAGCGTTTCCGCTCCAACAGTGGATCTAATTATCATGACTGTCAGGTGAGACCCACCAAATCGATAAGAGTAACGCCCCTGTTGTCAGGGATACTATCAAGCTAAAATAAACAGCAGCTTTTACAATTAAATTAGGATATTAACAGATTATCCTGAAAAATTTTTCATGATAAAATGTGTTAAGAAGGTGTGACAACTGAAAACGGAATAATCGTTATCATGCACAACGCAATAGGTGATCCTTACTTCCACATATATACGTATGTTTATATATATATATATATATAGGGCTTTACGGAGCCCTCCACAGAGCGAAGGAAAGGAGGGCTCATTTTATATTGAGCGGGGGCAATTCCATTTGTAACTAAAGAGCGTGGTTTTATCACTCTGCGCACCAAAATTATTTGATTTTTATTTTACACATTACTTTTTTATTCACAATAAAAAAGAAAGTCTCAGAATTTACTCTGAGTTATTTTTTTAAATTATATCTCTGGTAAATGTATATGAGATAGGCAGAGAAAGAGGGAGAGGAAGGGAGAGAGAGGGAGAAAGAAAGAGAGAGTTACACATGAAAACAGAACATTTGAAGTTCTCAGATTTTACATCGACATGTTAAATTTTTGATGGGGCAGTTTTCTTAAGGCAGGAGACAATTTGGCAACAAATGTCTTTAAATGTGACAGTGAGTCTATAGATGTCTTTGACGTTATTTTCTTATAGATTTAACTTTTTTGTATTTATGACAAGGATGTTTATTGCTGATTGAATAAAAGAGCCAATTCTTCTTTTAATTCGTGTTTTTAAATAAAGAATTTTAGGTTCAATTATACTATAGGGGCCATTGGATATTCTCACCCATTTCGCTCTGTAATATCTAAATGTTCGATAAAATCGATTTTCGGGGTGAAATTGTACATTTTATCTTGACAAAAAATTCTAATTTGTTTTTTTAGCATATATCAAATTGAACTTTTATGCCACATTTTTACCCGTCTTCTTTTTGGTGACATTTTTTGTTATTCTTAAATTCACGACTAGTATGTTTTAACTTTTTCATGTTTGCTTTTAAATTCATTAAATTCCGTTAACACTTGCTTTTGTAAATAGAATGCTCAAAGTCTTTTTGTGTGCAATAAAATGTTAAAGCAGTAAAAATATTTTTGAGTCCAAGGAAAAAACAATAAAAACCAACATGGCCGCCAGCGATTAAAACCTGGAATTAAAGTTAGATTCTCAACACTTTAAAAAGTAAATGAGAATTTTATTTCAGGACCAAAAATACAATTAAGACCAACAATCAGTTTCATCCAAAATTTGGGCGAATACCAAGCAAAATGAGCGAAAGAAACCAGCGATCCCTATTCTACAATTAAACCGATGTTTAAACTTAATTAAATTAAAGAAAATATCTTAAATTTTAAATTAAAAAAGCAAATAATTAGACTTTCTGAATAATTTGTTTTTTAGAACCAAAAGTAGATTACATATCTTTCTTTATCTTAAAAAATCTATTATCGATTATTAAAATTGTAAACAGTTTGTTTTTGTGAGGGATTTCAAATATAGACGTTTTCACCTTTTTTATTCAAATTTTTAATTTTAATAAATGTTTTAGCTCGACCTAAGAAAAACTTGCTCCAGTTAATTTTTCGGGGGCGGAAAATTTGACCCGATATTTTTTCAACTCCCAAGGTCTAGGCCAGATATTTTGTATGAAATTTTAAGACATTAAATGGATCTCTGAATTGTTTATTGACAATTTATTGATATTTTTTGGCTAACTTATGACAAATATTTTTTTTTATTCAATCTTTAAAAAATAAACTTAATTGGGTTTTTTTTCGCCCCAAATTGTACTATTGAAAAAAAATAGATAAATCGATTTGTTTGAAAGTACTTGTGCGTTTCTCTGTTGTAAATAATAATATACATTATATAATATAGTTACGTTCGTAAAACAAACAAATATTAAACAATACAACGATTAATGTTGTCCAGGCTGTCTCTCCTCTCACACAGAAATGTTTCATTTAAAAAGAAAATAATCACTAATAATGTTTAAAAGTAAAACTTTATTTACTTTAAAAAATCAAGATTCCCTTCCAAAATAAATAGAAAAAATATCGGGTCAAATTTTCCTCCCCTGAAAAAATAGGTTTTTAATTTAATGAAAATTAAAATTGTTTTAAAATATTTCAGGGATTTTACTTTTTCGATTTTATACCTCAGGAAACGAAAATTTACATATAATCGTATACTTCGTCCGACATGTTCTCCTATAACTCTCAAAATATTAGCAAGATTTTGTCAAATATTATCTTACGGTCTTACACTTAAAGTGACATCCCAACCCATATTGATGAGATCCTTTGACGCCCACCCCTATCCTTCGACCACTTATTAGCAGAATAAAACGTTTATGAAAGAAGGTACATTTTTATTATGGAGTGCTGAAAAAGAGCCGCTCCTATTTTATAGGAGTTGGAGCAGGAGTGGCTTCTTTTTGAAAATGGGGAGCGTGAGAGGAGCCAGCTCTAATTTTTGGCGTTGGAGCAGGAGCGGGAGCAGCTCATATAGTAGGGAGCACGTAAAGCCCTGTATATATATATATATATATATATATATATATATATATATATATATATATATATAACCTCCCATGACCTAAGAAGGGACAGAGTGAACACTTACGAACATCGTGTATGTAGGTAAAATATTAAAATATTATTTTATATAATATATATATATATATATATACTTGTAAATTACAATTTAACAGACAAAAATGCTGTATTCAGGAATATTAAAGTTGAATAATAATGTAAACAGAGATAACATTTTTAAAAAGGAAATGAAGAATGTTACAGTCGGTTTTGGGTAAACGTTGAGATTAGAGTTGGAGACAGATTGTCTGAAAAAGCGATTAAAAATAAGTATAGGCAGAATTTTTCTTTTAATTATGACATGCTGAATGTTTTTGAGTCAAAATATATTGAATATTGTTATATTATGTGTAGATAAATAATGACAAAGGTTAACAACAGAACTCATGCAGACTTTATTAAGACTACTACTTAGTAGGCAGAAGGACCTCTGTTGCTATGAACTTGTTAGTATAGTGTTAGGAGGTTGTAGTCAAAAGGAATACTATGAGATATAAAGAGGAGATAACCCTTATTGGATCAATTAGGATTTAAGGATCCCAGAAAAATGTAAAGACAAAAAGAACGCATTGGTGTCTACTCACAGGAAACAATAGTTTTTTGTCACAATGTCGATCTTTAATAAACAGAAACATATTTTAAGAAAAAAAGAGAGCGTCTCCCTATTTACTTGCCTCCCCACGAAGGTAGAATAGATAATAAAATAAAATCTTATAGTGTGTGTGTGTCATTTTAGAGGATGTCAATGGATTGAATAGAAACATAACGACAGAGATCAGGTTCTGTAAAATGGCGTCCTTTATTTACATCCGGCAAAAACATGAGTGCCCCGGTAAAGGGGCGTAACTCCAGACGGTGAAACTCTTATTCAGTCCCTCATGCAACATCTTCCCTTTTCTCAATAAATAAAAAACAGAAGATAAAGACAAACAAAAAAAAACAAAACAAAAAGTCTGATAAGAATTAAAAACAGAGTCTACAAAACACAGTGATCTAGGCATTCATTGGGCTGACTACCCTCCTACCTAACAGGGATTATTCTTCCCTTTCACTTATGTTGTGAAATCCTTGAATCTCATAGGATCTCTTATTATCCTTCCCGACCGTGTTGTCTGCAACCTTTCCGGACTTGGTTTTGTTGGGAATGGGGTCGGGTTGAGGTTTTCTCTTATTTCACCTTCATATTGAGGTGGTTCTGAGTTACATATCTCTTCTGTACTCTGCCCTGTATTCTTGGGTAACTCGCTCTGCACTTCATATGGCTGTTGTATTACTGATGTGAGTGGGGGTGTCTCTGCAGTTTTCTTCAAATCTACTCGATTCCGTCGATATAAGTCCCCACCCACTTTTACATGGTATGATCGCTCATCCAGTCTCCCCCATACAACAGCTTTCCTCCACTCTTTTTGACCATTTATGTGTGGTTTCATCCGTACTACATCTCCAGGATACAATGGTTTAAGTGGTTTTACTTTGTGGTTGAAAGAACGTTCTTGCCTCCTGCAGTCTTGCTTCACTGATTTTCTTAGATTTTTGGGCAATGCTGGCTTGAGTAAATCCTCCCTGGTTGGGAGAAGTGTTTTTGTTCTCCTTGACATCAGCTTCTGAGCTGGTGATAAGAGACCTTTGGCTGGCGTATTCCTGTGATCCAACATTGCTAGGTATGGATCAGCCTTATCGTCCATCGCTTTCCGGAAAAGGTTCTTTGCCATCTTTATCGCAGATTCCACTTTGCCATTTGCCTTGCTATTGTATGGACTGACAGGTGTATGTGTAAAACACCACTTTTTTGCGAAGGCAGAAAATTCCTGGCTACTAAACTGAGGCCCATTATCAGTTACGACCTGATCTGGTATTCCATGACGTGCAAAATGGTGTTTAAGTTTGGTTATCACTGTCTTTGCTTGTGTATTGAGAAGATGATCGATTTCCCAGAAGTTGCTCATGTAATCAACTGTGCACAGGTAGTCTCTATCTGCAAACTTAAAGAGATCTACTCCCACTTTCGCCCAGGGTCTGTCAGGAACTTCATGGACCATTAATGGTTCTGCCGGGTTGGCCACTTCATATTTTCTACATATGGGGCACTTTGAAACATAGTCTTTGATGTCACTGTTCATATTTGGCCAATACAAACATTCTCTTGCTCTTCTGCAACATCCTTCTACTCCCAGGTGTGTGGAATGCAGTTTTTCTTTCAACACCGCTCGCTGTGTCAGTGAAACCACTACCCGGTTTCCTCTGAAAATTAAGCCATCTTGCACCGTCATTTCATTCCGCATATTAAAATATGGTCTCACCTCTGGGTCAAGATGTATTTTTTCTTCTGGCCATCCTTCCAGAATTACTTGCTGCAACTGCTGCAAGCTTCTGTCTTCCTTTGTGGCTGAGCGCAGTTCAAGCAGCCTTCTCTCTGTTACAGGAATATATTCTGCTTCCTTGACATCATCTTCATCGTCCATATCTTCACTGCCCAATCCATAGATGTATGCTCTTGATAGCGTGTCTGCAAGGAACATTTTCTTACCTGGATGGTACAGAACTGTAGCATCGTAAGCCTGTAGTCGCATCAGCATGTTTTGAAGTCGTTTCGGGCATTTCACCAATTCTTTTTTCATAATCGCTTCCAGTGGCTTATGATCGGTTAGTACTGTTATCTGTCGACCAAACGTATATTGATGAAACCGTTCACATGCGTAGACTACTGCTAGTAGTTCCTTTTCAATCTGTGCATACCGAGTTTCTGTGTCGGTCAGTGCACGGCTGATATAGGCTAGGGGTTGACCTTCTTGTAGTAGTGCAGCCCCCATGCCCTTCTCACTTGCATCGCATTGGATGACCAAAGATTTGTTGGGGTCATAGTACCTCAACACTGGTGCCTCACTCACTACCTCTTTAATTTTCCCAAAAGCCTCTTTATGAATTTGGGACCATGTCCATGGCACATCTGCCTTCACCAAATTTCGAATTGGGGCCATCACATCAGATATGTGTGGTAGAAATTTTGCCAGGTAATTCACGAATCCAACCAATCGTTGCATTCCTTTCACATCTGTTGGACACGGCATCTCTTTTGTGGCTCTTACTTTCCCAGGATCAGGAAGTAAACCATCACTGGTTATTACGTGTCCCAGGAAAGATATAGACGTTTGTCGTAGGTTCAATTTTTCAGCATTCAATCGCATCCCGCGATCACGACATCTCTGCAACAGTTTCCTGAGTTTTCGGTCATGATCAATTGTTGCTTCTTCCATCGTTTTACCCTTCCCAATCACCAGAAGATCATCCGCTTTGTTAACCACCCCCTCCAAATCGGACACATTGTTAAAAAGGGTCTTTTGAAATATCTCTGGAGCTGGAGAAATACCGAACGGTAAAACCTTCCACCGGAACCTACCATATGGTGTAGCAAATGTTGTTAAGCGACTGCTGGCTTCGTCTAATTTTACATGCCAGAATCCATCTCGTAGATCCAGGGTAGAAAATACCTTGCTGTCAGCCAGTTCTGGTAGTAAATCGTCCAGTGTAGGTAACTGAAAATGTTCCCTTTTTAGAGCTTTATTCAGTGGTCTTGGGTCTATACATATCCGCAGGTTTCCATTTTTCTTAGTTACGAGTGCTAACGCACTTACCCATGGTGTTGGGTCGCTCACTGGTTCAATAACATTCTTCTTAACCAGTTTTTCCAACTCGACTTTTAGCCTGTCTTTAAGTGCCACTGGTATTCTCCGTGTTGCTGCAACATTTGGTGTTACTCCTGGATCCACCTGCAAATGTACCTCTCCTGGTAATTGACCCAATTCTTCCCTGAACACATCTCTGAAGTCATTGATAATTCTGTCCGAGTACTGGCTGCTGGATTCATTCATCTGGGAAACTTTGGCGACCATTTTGAATTTGTTGTTATTGATTGTGACGAGTTCCATTGTCTGGATTGCATTTGCTCCCAGTAAGGGATGGAAATCCTCTTTCACAATGAGAAACTTAACCGCATATTTTTGTCCAGTTTTGGGGTTTATCATTTTAACTCGACATTCTCCCAACGGCTTCACTTCTGCTCCATTCCACATGACAAGGGTCTTATTTGAATGTTCCAGTGTTTTTCCAATCACGTGTTTCACATTCAATATATTCACGGACGCTCCACTATCGAGCTGAAAAGCAATTGGTTTTCCCTTGACCCTCATTTCTGCCTTTATCACCTCTTGACTCACAGCATTCACTTTTTCCTTAATCGTTATGTTGTCTACCTGTCCATAGTCTGAACAACTACTACTGTCGTTTTCCTGGTCCTCATATTGGGTTTTGACAGCCTGCACCTTCTTTTTCCTTGGTACTTTGCATTTCACGGCAAAGTGTTTTTTTTCCATTACATTGATAACAGGTCTTGCCAAATGCAGGACATACCTCTTTTCTTGGTCCGTGCCGCAGTGCACACGCCCGGCAATCTCTATCAGTTTGTGCCGATGTCTTTCTCCTGGGTTTAAAATCAACCTTATTCACTCCTTAGGATTCTGGACTGGACCGTGGCATTTTCAGACAGCTTACAAATGTCAATACATTTTTGTAAGTCTAACTGTCTTATTTTCAATAATTCAGCTTGTGTCTGGGGGTTGTGTATTCCCAGCACTACCTGATCTCTGAGTACTGATGAAACGCAATTGTCACAAAAATTGCACGTTTTTACTAACGTCCGAAGTGCCGTAATAAAGGATTCCACAGTCTCTGATCCTCCTTGCTTTCTAGAATGAAATACGTAACGCTCGTAGGTTTCATTCGTTTCCCCTATAGCGTATTTATCAAATGCCTGAATAATTTCGGTGGGTGTTCTTTCATCTTCAGGTGTTAGAAATTGAAATCCGTAGTAAACTTTCAATGCGTCATCTCCCAACGTGTGAAGCAAAAGTGCCGTCTGATATTGTAATGAATGTTTCGTCAAACACGTAATAATGGCGTAGTTATGCCATTTCAGTTTAAACAACTTCCAGTTCGCCGATAAATTATCTTCCATACATAAGGGCGCTGGTGGTCTTATACTAGCCACTGGTCTGTTTGTGTCTTCCAACATTTTTTTTTTCTCCACGTGACGTACGTACGAATTTACAATTTGAAACAAGAATAATAAAGTTACTTATCTGTTTCTTATCCTTTTGTACATCTTACTTAGACATATCTTCATCCCACCGCTGCCACCATGTGTCATTTTAGAGGATGTCAATGGATTGAATAGAAACATAACGACAGAGATCAGGTTCTGTAAAATGGCGTCCTTTATTTACATCCGGCAAAAACATGAGTGCCCCGGTAAAGGGGCGTAACTCCAGACGGTGAAACTCTTATTCAGTCCCTCATGCAACAGTGTGTCTTTTTCTTTACAAAACGTTTTAATCAACAAACGAATACGTCTCCATATTTGCCAAAAAAGAATATTCTCTTTTTCAGGTTGTGTACGTCTTCGGCATCCTAAATTCTCGTTTTCAAATGACTACACACACTATAATTATTAAATTTATCTTAGCATTATTATTGTTCTAATACTTTTCTTTCTTTTAAAGGTCAATGGCAGTTTTGAAAAAGATATTTTTTTATCGACTAAGAAACTTCAATACTCTAAATACCAGAACATTTATCTTATCAGAATTACAAGCCAAAAACTTCTTATGTTGATGTTGTGCAGACTCTGTTGATTTCACTTATATATATATATATATATATATATATATATATATATATATATATATATATATATATATATATATATATATATCCTCTTTCAGTGGATGGCTTCCCGAAAAGCACAGACATACTTTATGCAAGATAAATCACAATGTGATTGAGTGTGGTCAAGTTAATAAAGATGACAAAGATGATTTACTGTCCCCGCCACGGCCAACAAGACAACAGTGAAGATGGCATATCAACCAACAAAGATGGTGGAAGCCTCGGTACATATATAACAGTGTCTGGGTTGATATGGACAATAAGGAATGTTTTCTTTGTTTATATCAGGTCACCAAAAAGGTAAATATCAAATAACAGCATTTTGAAAAGTCAAGTTACAGATAATAAAATAGAATTGCTACAGCTGCCAGCATTACAGGAAGTGTGGACAAGGAGTGTCGGGTTGGATTATTTCTACAATATTGGTTGTCAAAATATCACTCAGATTACTGAAGCAGCGCAGTAGGGCTGGTCAATCGAAGTTAGCCAATATAGACATCACATCGAGGTTTAATGACAGCTAAGCAGACTGAAAAGCAAGTTGGCCTATAATGGATGGTAAACACATTACAACTGAAAAAGTTGAGTTGCACTTACAAGGGCAGGTTTATTTGCATAAACTATAGTAGATGAGTGGCCCTGAAAATGGCATGTTTGTCCTAGAACAGATGAAAGGAATGCCAGTCTTTGGACATTAGTGGTTGAACTGGTTCGTCGAAGTTTGAACAGTTAGGCAACAGCTAGATCATACTACTAGAACGAGATAATTTTCTCTACTCTAATCACTGATTACATCATACCACCAGAACCAGTATTTACTTGGTTCACACTGCAACAGAGACAGTTAGAGGGGTGGAGTCAGTTTTATATCGAGGGAAAAATCCAGCTACTCAGATAGAGGCACTCTGGGAGGATACAAAATATATAAGAACAGGCCGCTTAAAATTTCCCAGTCCCAGGCGACAAGAAATAGACCATTTCTAATCCAAAGAGAGAAGGTAGTGCCTGGGAGGATACATCTCTTGGACAAGACATTCTGACAAAAAATAGGCTGATGGTACAAGACAGCCCCAAGGTTACCAGAATGATGGCAAGATGAAACTCGGCTAGTATGACAACTGGTCGTAACCAGCTGATTTTTTTCTCAACTCTGATCGCTTATTGTTGTTGGGTACAAATCACCCCTATTGGAGAACTGATGGTATCAACCAGTTATAATAAATACCACTGGTTGCAGAGACTCAGACAGAGACCTTCATACCATGTTTCACCGCATGTTATGAACCTGTTCATCTCCTACCACATTAGTGGCGTTCTGTATTGCTTTATGATAAATACATTGTTATATTTTAACCCTGTCACTATTTGTGGTTTATTTCTTTGTGACCCCTAGCACGGGTCTACAACACTGGCGACGAGAAATTTAGTAAAGAACAAACGTGAGGATTCTTACTTATACCAGTCACGACAACTGGCTACCAGGATTACCCAAGAAAGTTACCGGATCATTCTACAAAAACTGAATAACGAACATTCGGACAAGGATTTACTTGAAGAAAAAAAACGTCAAACAACAAAAGACGTGGTAAAGAAAAGTCTTATCTTGCTGTTTTTTTAAAAAGCCACAAGAAGCCTAACTACGAGTTAAAACGGAACTCATAATATAAATGGTGTGGAATTACGACTACTGAATAAACGACACAAAGTTTCAGTAAGTACAAAAAACAAAAAAAATTTGTTCGTTCTAAAAAGATTGTCTTGCTAATATTTGCTTATAGTAAAAAGGCATTAGCATTGGAAAAAAAAATCACGAAAATACGGCAAGTAATGATAGTATATTTTATTTTTGCTAAAGCGAGTATTTGCACAATTAAAAGTTACGTCGGATTTTTCCGATTAAAATAAATTTTTCTCAGACTTACTGCACGTTAAAAAAAACAACACTTTTTTGAAAAGCATGTGCGACATAACACTTTGTGTTAATGAGAAAATATGATATTCTGTTACGCACTAAAAGCGGAACTTATGCCCAATATTAAATGAATGCTATGAACTCTTTTTTTCACAGAAAAATAACTAATTCTTTGTAAAGAAAAAAAAAGTGTACATTCAACAAGGATTTGAACTAAATACCTACACGTTACGAAATGAAAATTGAAAAAAAAAAGAGGCAAACTTTTCTGTATAAACACAAACGCTGAATTATTTTCTGGTGGAAAATTGTCAAACAAAGAAAAAATAAATTAAGCTAATACTCGTCAAATAACCAGATACAAAATTTGTAAAAAAAAATTTTCTGTAGAGTTTGTACTATAGAAAAAGAATTGGTTTGTTTCTGAAAAAACGCATTTTTGTCATATTGAAAAAAAAAAAAAAAAAAATGGAGGATTTTTCAAAACAGATTTTGGAAATTATAAAATTTCAACAAAATCAACAATTAGAACTTGAAAAAAGGTTTCGAGAAGAACAATTGACAGTACATAAACAAAACGACGAGAAGCAGTTAAGTTTAATTAAATACTTCGAGGAAAAACAGGGAAGAGAAAAGAAAGAAATGATGAAATACGCCGAGGAAGAAAAAAAGAAATGAACGAACAAATATTGGAATTGAAAAAATTACATTTAGAGCATCAAAACCAATCAGATAAAAAAATGGATTTGTTAACGCAAGTTTTAATGAATAAGGATAGCGGGCAGGAAAACAGCACGGCTTTTTCGCAAAATGCGATCTGGTCAGCAATTGATACATTTCGCTATGCTCCTGAGGACGACTTAACGTTTGAAGCATATTTCAGAAGATTTGAAGATTTATTCAAGATTGATTGTGGTTCATGGACGGATCAAAAGAAGGTTCGTTTATTACTACGGAAGTTGGGTGCATCCGAACATAACAAATTCGTGGATTATATTTTGCCAAGAAAAACCAACGAATTGTCGTTTGACGAGGCAGTCAAACTGTTAATGGAGTTATACTGTCCAAAGACAAGCCTTTTCCATAAAAGATGGAAATGTATGAATATTACACATAAGGAGAATCAGGATTATACGACTTTTGCGTCTATAGTTAATAAAAACTGTGACGACTTCAAGTTGTCATCATTAACGGCAGATAACTTTAAATGCTTAATATTCACACAAGGTTTGATAGCCACAAAAGATGCCGATATAAGACGTCGTGCTCTAAATAAACTGGAATTAGAACCTGATTTAACGCTTCAGAAACTGGCTGAAGATTTTCAGCGCTTCGTGGCAGTGAAACAAGATTCCCGAAACATAGAGGAAGCAGGTATCGCTCACATTAAAAAGATACGCTTCAAAAATAAAGGACATCCACCCGCCAGCTTTTACCAACCAAGAGGCAAAAAGAACCCTTCACAAAATTATCAGGATAGACAAAAGCCTAGGACCCCTTGTAGTAAATGTGGAGGACCTCATATGTACAATGCATGTTGGTACCATAAGAAAATAACGTGTGACCTATGCAAGCGAGCAGGGCAAAAGGCCTCATATTGCAGAGCAAAAGTAGAAAAAACAGCTACATAAAAACTGCAAAAATGGACCCTTCACCAACAGAGAACATAAGGAAATATGTTACGGTGAGAATCAGAAATAGAGAAGTAAATCTGCAACTCGATTCAGGGTCGGATATATCGATTATAAATTTTCACACGTGGAAGAAAATAGGTAAGCCCACGATGATAAAGACGAATAAAGTCGCAAGATCGGTAACTGGTGAAAAGATATATTTTGAGGGTGAATTAATTATTAATGTTTCACTAAAAAGAAAGACAAAAAAAGTAAAAGTATTCGTTCTTAGTAGCAATACACATGAAAAAATTTAAATTGCTTAAAATATCTCAATAATGGCATATATAGAAAGAGCTCGATGATCTAAGAAAGAATCTTTTTAAATTTTTTAAATCTGACTAAAAATAAGGAAGTTATGACTATTTTTGTGCCTAGCACAATTGGATATTTTAAGACCATATGCGTTTCGTCACATTTTTTACACTAATTTTTTAGTAAAAATGTTATATCTTTGTTAAAACACAAGATTAAGCAATGAAATTTACCATATAAGTGTATTTTTGTACAAGGAATCAGAATGTGCCACTGAAAATCTCCAGAACTGAATGGTTTCCAAGTAATCTGCACTAAGTGCACATAAATATGCTGCAATACCTTAAAAATACCATGTATCCATTAAAAGAAAGAAGTTAGAAAACTCAAAGTTTAATTGTAATACATTTTATGTACAAGAAACTAAAATCTAATACTAGGACTATTTAAAAATGAATATATTCCAAGATTTCTTTGGCATTATTGTAGATTAACACCTTCCGCTAACTCACCCCCTTGCCTCCCCAAAATATGAGATTCTACTTTTTTTATTCAGGCAATTACATGTTAACACCCTGAAAAACTTGGAAGAAAGAAAGAAACAAAAACAATTATTTTAGAATTTAGAGTGGGGATCAGTTTCACATAAATTGAATGTAAATTAATCCCCCATTTCAAGGCCATTCTAGCGTTTCAGGACAGTTAATTATTTTTTCTATGGGAGATAAATCCTGTGCGTTTTTCTTGCTTTGTTTGATTTTTCCTTCTTTTTTTTTAGACGATTATGAGGGTCTTTTTGGAAGGAGGGGGGAGCTTACCACTTGAACTTCAGGTTATGTGAACATCCTGAAAACTTAGCAGAAAGAAAGAAAAAAAACAATTAATTTAGAATTTAGAGTGGGAGATTAGTTTCACATATATTTAATGTAGAATAATTCACCATTTCCGGGCCATTCTAGCGTTTTAGGGCATTAACCAATTTTTTTCTATGGAAAATAAATCGTGTGCGTTTTTTTTATGGGTGTCTGTTTTTTAAATTTTTTTTTTTTTTTAGACGATTATGTGGTTTTAATGGGCTTTTTGTAGGATTAGGGCTTGCCACTCAGACTTAGGGTTAGTGATAAGGTTAAGGAAAGGATTTGTTTTAGATGGAGGTTGCCATTCGGACTTAGTGTTAGGGTTAAGGGAGTCTTTTAGGGGGTGGCTTGCCACTCATATTTAAGGTTAATGGTACGATACATTTCAAGAAGGCATTTTTAGGAGGTGGGCTTGTTAGTTGTACTTAGAGTTAGTGGTAGAGTAATTATTTATTTTATAAATTTCACTAAAAGGCAAGAATGGCCGGGAAATCGGAGATCATTTTACATTAAATTTATATGCGAAACTGATCCCCCACTCTAAATTCTAAATTATTGTTATTTTTTTCCGGCAAGACTAAGGGTGTTCACACGTAATCGCCTAAAAAAGTAGAATCTTTTTTTTTTAAATTGGCGACTAGAAAGTCATTACTACTAGAAGTTCGAAAGTTGAGTGAAAACCAGTATTTCTTGAAGTATTTTTTATAAAAGAACCAAATAGGATTAACTTTTTTAAGCACAAAAAGTACTTTTATCTTACTTTTAAAAGAAGTTTATAAACGAATTTTACAAAGTTTTACAAGACTTAGCTGCTGCTGATTTATTGTTATATCAGCAATACTAGCAGCCATTGTTAACTTTCGCTCAAAAAAAGGACAATATTTTTTCGGATTAGGTAATTTAAAATTACTATTATCGAAAGACAAAACAACGTACAATTATAATTTTAATGCATAAAAAAAGATGAAAGAGTAATTTATTTACTAGTTGGGGTACGAAAAATGTAACAACATTTTCTATATTCATATTTTCAAATTTAAAAAATTCGTTCTAGAATGAAAATAAACATGTTTATAGCTGCTATTACTGCAGCTACTACAGTCAGTTTTTCAAACTATAAATAGAAAACGTTTTTTTTTTCGGATAGGGTAATGGAATATTATTACTACCAAAAGAGAACACATACATACATACAATTATAATTTTAATGCATAAAAAAGTAAAAAGATTGATTTACTCACTAATTGGGCGACAGAAATGTATTTTTCGAAAATGTTCAACCGACGCCGTGTTGAAGGTTTATTTTTTAAATTAAAAAAAAAATGAATGAGCCGAATTACTTCGTACACCGACAAACATTAAAAGTGATGCTTTCCCTGATTCGTTTCCAAATTTCAGGACGAAATTCCGCACATAGTACCATTGTACGAGACTTTTAAACGAAGGGGGGTTAAAAAAAAAAGTGACGTAAATTGCTGAAAATAGCGTTAACATTTTTTTGCCTTTATTTGCTCAAAACTCTTAAAAATATATAATGTATATTATTATTCATGAATGCACCTGAAAGGATATTCATTTCCTAACAAAATGATGGTATTTTGAGCACTTAAAGTGCTTTAGTTTTTAAGATATGACTATTTTAATAGAACTACCCTGAAATTTGTGATTATCCAAACCGTTTTCTCGTCGATGTGTATTGCTATTCTTAGGAACACAACAAATTTATTCGGATCTGACTGGATTCAAGAATTTGAATTATGGGACTCGCCAATGAGTGATTTTTGTCAAAAAGTCGAAAATTTCACGGCCGAAGCCGACAAACTAAAAAAAGATCTAAAAAAATCTTTTACAAGTGTATTTTCTAAAAAGCTTGGATGCTGCACAAAAATAAAAGCGAGATTCGAATTGCTGGATGAAGCAAAACCAGTATTCAAAAAACCATGTAGCATATTGTTCGCTTCAAGAGAAAAAATTGAAGAAGAACTGGAAAGACTAGTTAACATAGGGATTTTGACCCATATTAACTATAGTGAGTGAGCAGCCCCCACCGTATACAGAAAAAAAAAATCAAAAGAAATTAGAGTATGTGCAGATTTCTCTACCGGATTGAATGCATCGCTCAAGGACCACCACTATCCGTTACCAAACCCAGAGGAAGTATTCGCTAAGTTAAATGGCGGAAAAATCTTTTCCAAATTAGACTTAAGCGAGGCGTATCTACAGATACCAGTAGAAGACGATAGTTCGAAACTTTTGTGTATCTCAACACACATAGGTCTTTTTAAATTCAATAGATTAGCATTTGGTATAAAAGTAGCACCTGCAATTTTTCAACAGATAATTGACACTTTGCTAAGCGGTTTGGATTTTTCAATAGGCTATCTGGACGATATTCTCATACGTAGTCAAAATGTTGAACAACATAGAGATCATGTATTTCAAGTGTTTGACAGAATAAAAGAATATGGCTTCACTTTGAAGGAGGCAAAATGTGAATTTTTTTTGGAACAAATTAAATACCTGGGTCATATTTTAAATAAGGATGGGAGAAAACCCAGTCCGGATAGGTCCACAGCAATAAAAGACATGCCAGAGCCTCATAATGTAACTACATTGCAAAGTTTTTTAGGGCTCGTTAACTATTATCAAACTTTTATTAAGAATATGCATAAATTGCGCGTGCCTTTGAATGATCTATTAAAAAAGGACAAAAAATCAAAAAATGGGACTGGACGCCAGAGTGCTAGTCGGCGTTTAAGCAGTTAAAAGATGTACTAACATCAGATTTATTTCTGATTCACTTCAATCCGAAACAAGAGATTATTGTCGCAACCGACGCAAGTGCTTATGGAATAGGGGCATGCATTCTGCATAAAATGCCAGATGGGTCCACTAAACCGATCGCCCATGCGTCGAGAACCTTACTGCCAGCCAAGAAGAATTATTCCCAAATTGAGAAGGAATCACTGGGGATCATATTCGGGGTTACAAAATTCCACTGTTTTTTACACGGTCGAAAATTAAAATTACAAACTGATCACAAGCCGCTTATACCCATTTTTGGTTCAAAAAAGGGATACCAACTTACTCAGCCAACAGACTGCAAAGATGGGGGACCATCTTGCTAAATTACGATTTCAGTATGGAATTTCTTACATCTGCGAAGTTAGGTCACGCTGACGGATTGTCGCGATTAATCCCAAAATCAAAGGAACCGCTAGAGGACACAGTAATAGCGTCACTAAAAAGTGAAAAGGATTATACACAAATACTGTGCAATACGATCAAGGAATTACCAATAACTTTGAAAGATATAATAAGGGAGCCTGAAAAAGATAGTTTCATCAAAGAAACGAAACAAAAAATTCAATCAGATGAATCGGCGGCGGAAGTTTATTCTATGTGCAATGAGGTACTGTTGTACCGAGAAAGGGTGGTAATCCCAGTCACGCTGAGAAAAATTTTTTTAAAGGATTTTCATATGGGGCACCCTGGGGCTACTAGAATGAAGAGCCTCATGAGGTCCAACGTTTACTGGAAGAGCATGGACATTGATATTGAAGGCATGGTAAAGTCGTGTAAGGGATGTGCATTGGCTGCAAAAGTGCCCCCAATACAATTTAGCTCGTGGCCTAAAGCTGACCATCCATGGTCAAGGATACACGTGGACTTTGCAGGTCCATTGGAGGGAAACTATTACTTAATAGTTGTTGATAGTTATTCAAAATGGCCTGAGATATTTAGATGCAAGAGTCCAACGACGGATTTTACAATCAGTGCTCTTCACGAATTGTATGCTAGGTTTGGTGTGGTCGATTGTTTTGTGTCGGACAATGGCACGCAATTCACGTAAGCAGATTTTAAAAGTTTCTGCGAGGATTTCCAGGTCAACCACATAACAACGCCAACCTATCATCCTCGATCGAACGTTCAGGCAGAGAGGTTCGTGGACACGTTAAAAAGAGCCATGAAAAAAGCTAAAAAAACGCCCCCAGGAAAGGCGTTACAACAGTTTTTACAGGTGTATCGAATTCCGCCAAATGAAAGCGCTTCATCAAAGATGTCGCCGGCAGAGTTAATGTTTGCGAGGAAAATTAGGCCGGTCTTCGAGAAACTTTTGCCTAAACAGGTAAAACCGCCGAATACTACAGTTCCTAAAAAGAGGTACTTACCTGGGGAAAAGGTATTTTTCCAGATAGATAAAAATAATAGTATGATGTGGGAACTAGGAAAGGTCATGCAGAGGATCGGGCGGATGGTTTACATGATCGAAGGTCAAAATTTACTCACAAGAAGTATTTGAACCAACTTCGGAAACGTATCACAGATGACAACAGACAACCTCCTGTTGAACAAGAAATAATGGACCATATATATGACACATTCGACCTGGTAACACCACAAGCAGCCAGACAACGCCGGTCCTCCAGAAAAAGAAAAATGATCGATCCCATAGAGATCTATCCCAGAAAAAAGAGCTATACGATCATTCCAGGGGAATGAAAAGCTCGGGAGGGGGGGTGTTGTGGGGGTACAAATCACCCCTATTGGAGAACTGATGGTATCAACCAGTTATAATAAATACCACTGGTTGCAGAGACTCAGACAGAGACCTTCATACCATGTTTCACCGCATGTTATGAACCCATTCATCTCCTATCACATTAGTGGTGTTCTGTATTGCTTTATGATAAATACATTGTTATATTTTAACCCTGTCACTATTTGTGGTTTATTTCTTTGTGACCCCTAGCACGGGTCTACAATACTTATCATATCTGAAAGCAGACATGTTAGTGAACAAGGGCCATCTTAAAATAAAACATGGCAGTAATTAATTAGGCCACTGTAACATTATTATATTGTCGCCTAGGCTAATCTCTTTCTTCACTGTGTTGATTTGATTTGAAAATGTCTTTAATGAAAGATCATCAAAAAAGTGAAAGTAAAACTTCTGTTCCAGTAGAGGTCACCTGTTCGTTTTAAGATATTTGTTTGCTATTAAATGAGTAGAGACCTGCGAGGCAAACAATGTTGAAAAAGCAAAATTAGTGGAGACCTGCGAGGCAAACAATGTTGAAAAAGCAAAATTAGTGGAGACCTGCGAGGCAAACAATGTTGAAAAAGCAAAATTAGTGGAGACCTGCGAGGCAAACAATGTTGAAAAAGCAAAATTAGTGGAGACCTGCGAGGCAAACAATGTTGAAAAAGCAAAATTAGTAGAGACCTGCGAGGCAAACAATGTTGAAAAAGAAAAATTAGTGGAGACCTGCGAGGCAAACAATGTTGAAAAAGAAAAATTAGTGGAGACCTGCGAGGCAAACAATGTTGAAAAAGCAAAATTAGTGGAGACCTGCGAGGCAAACAATGTTGAAAAAGCAAAATTAGTGGAGACCTGCGAGGCAAACAATGTTGAAAAAGCAAAATTAGTGGAGACCTGCGAGGCAAACAATGTTGAAAAAGCAAAATTAGTGGAGACCTGCGAGGCAAACAATGTTGAAAAAGCAAAATTAGTGGAGACCTGCGAGGCAAACAATGTTGAAAAGGCAAAATTAGTGGAGACCTGCAAGGCAAGCAATGTTGAAAAAGCAAAATTAGTGGAGACCTGCGAGGCAAACAATGTTGAAAAAGCAAAATTAGTGGAGACCTGCGAGGCAAACAATGTTGAAAAAGAAAAATTAGTGGAGACCTGCGAGGCAAACAATGTTAAAAAAGAAAAATTAGTGGAGACCTGCGAGGCAAACAATGTTAAAAAAGAAAAATTAATGGAGACCTGCGAGGCAAACAATGTTGAAAAAGCAAAATTAGTGGAGATCTGCGAGACAAACAATGTTGAAAAAGCAAAATTAGTGGAGACCTGAGAGGCAAACAATGTTGAAAAAGCAAAATTAGTGGAGACCTGAGAGGCAAGCAATGTTTAAAAAAGCAAAATTAGTGGAAACCTGAGAGGCAAGCAATGTTTAAAAAAGCAAAATTAGTGGGAGATTTGCGAGGCAAGCAATGTTTGAAACAGCAAAATTAGTGGAGACCTGCAAGGCAAGCAATGTTTGAAAAAGTAAAATTAGTGGAGACCTGCAAGGCAAGCAATGTTGAAAAAGCTAAATTAGTGGAGATCTGCGAGGCAAGCAATGTTTAAAAAAGCAAAATTAGTGGAGACCTGCAAGGCAAGCAATATTTGAAACAGCAAAATTAGTGGAGACCTGCGAGGCAAACAATGTTTGAAAAAGCAAAATTAGTGGAGACCTGCGAGGCAAGCAATGTTTAAAAAAGCAAAATTAGTTGAGATCTGCAAGGCAAGCAATGTTGAAAAAGCAAAATTAGTGGAGATCTGCGAGGCAAGCTATGTTTGAAAAAGCAAAATTAGTGGAGACCTGCGAGGCAAGCAATGTTTGAAAAAGCAAAATTAGTGGAGACCTGCAAGGCAAGCAATGTTGAAAAAGCAAAATTAGTAAGGATCTGCGAGGCAAGCAATGTTTGAAAAAGCAAAATTAGTGGAGACCTGCGAGGCAAGCAATGTTTGAAAAAGCAAAATTAGTGGAGACCTGCAAGGCAAGCAATGTTGAAAAAGCAAAATTAGTAAAGATCTGCGAGGCAAGCAATGTTTGAAAAAGCAAAATTAGTGGAGACCTGCGAGGCAAGCAATGTTGAAAAAGCAAAATTAGTGGAGACCTGCAAGGCAAACAATGTTTGAAAAAGCAATATTAGTGGAGACCTGCAGGGCAAGCAATGTTTGAAAAAGCAATATTAGTGGAGACCTGCGAGGCAAACAATGTTTTAAAAAGCAAAATTAGTGGAGACCTGCGAGGCAAGCAATGTTGAAAAAGCAAAATTAGTGGAGACCTGCAAGGCAAACAATGTTTGAAAAAGCAAAATTAGTGGAGACCTGCAAGGCAAACAATGTTTGAAAAAGCAAAATTAGTGGAGACCTGCGAGGCAAGCAATGTTGAAAAAGCAAAATTAGTAGAGACCTGCGAGGCAAGCAATGTTGAAAAAGCAAAATTAGTGGAGACCTGCGAGGCAAGCAATGTTTTAAAAAGCAAAATTAGTGGAGACCTGCGAGGCAAGCAATGTTGAAAAAGCAAAATTAGTGGAGACCTGCAAGGCAAACAATGTTTGAAAAAGCAAAATTAGTGGAGACCTGCAAGGCAAACAATGTTTGAAAAAGCAAAATTAGTGGAGACCTGCGAGGCAAGCAATGTTGAAAAAGCAAAATTAGTGGAGACCTGCGAGGCAAGCAATGTTGAAAAAGCAAAATTAGTGGAGACCTGCAAGGCAAACAATGTTTGAAAAAGCAATATTAGTGGAGACCTGCAGGGCAAGCAATGTTAGAAAAAGCAAAATTAGTGGAGATCTGCGAGGCAAACAATGTTTGAAAAAGCAATATTAGTGGAGACCTGCGAGGCAAGCAATGTTTGAAAAAGCAATATTAGTGGAGACCTGCGAGGCAAGCAATGTTAGAAAAAGCAATATTAGTGGAGACCTGAGAGGCAAACAATGTTAGAAAAAGCAAAATTTGTGGAGATCTGCGAGGCAAGCAATGTTTGAAAAAGCAAAATTAGTGGAGACCTGCGAGGCAAGCAATGTTTGAAAAAGCAAAATTAGTGGAGACCTGCAAGGCAAACAATGTTTGAAAAAGCAAAATTAGTGGAGACCTGCAAGGCAAGCAATGTTGAAAAAGCAAAATTAGTGGAGACCTGCGAATCAAGCAATGTTTGAAAAAGCAAAATTAGTGGAGACCTGCGAGGCAAGCAATGTTTGAAACAGCAAAATTAGTGGAGACCTGCAAGGCAAGCAATGTTTGAAAAAGCAAAATTAGTGGAGACCTGCAAGGCAAGCAATGTTGAAAAAGCAAAATTAGTGGAGACCTGCGAAGCAAGCAATGTTTGAAAAAGCAAAATTAGTGGAGACCTGCGAAGCAAGCAATGTTTGAAAAAGCAAAAATAACAAAACATAAAACCTGTAAGACAAACTGGGGTCTGATTGATTTTACTAAATTTATTTGGTGGTATAAATTTGGGACAAACCCCTTTGTTTCAATTCTATCATAAATATCAAGATTATACCCTTTTCTAAAGAACTCAAAACTATTCTTTGAATTTCGTCGATAAAGACACAAAGGCTTCATTCAAAATAAACTAAAAACAATCGTATGCATGAAATGCAATAAATACAAAAAAACAAATAAACTGTCAACGTTACTGAAAACTAGGAATCAATCAGTGTTGCCAATTTAGCAGTTTTCCACTACTTCTTCTGTAAAATTGGGAGATTTTGTGTGCCACGCACAGAAACGCAATGTCAGTTAACCTACTTCCCATATTCATTTCCTCTTTCGTCATCATATGAGACTATTTCATAAGATATCTTCCATACATAAAATATACAGAACAGTAGTAGTACATTTCAATAAAAATTTCTGCACTTTGCATTTTAGTGATTTGGACGAATTTATTTGTTTGAATGGTAAATAGAAAAATTGAAATAGAAAAATGCAGTCATTATTTAAAAATGTGTTTTTTAACGAACAATTTATTTACAATAGAGTAATAATTTCAAGCAGTCATTGTGTGAAAATGTGTTTTGTTTTGGTAAACAAACAGTTTCTTTTCAATCAAATAACTTGGGGGGTATTTTGTAATGTTTCATGTTTGATTTATCTTGACGCTAATTCTAGAATTGTCTGCCCTTGTCGTGAATGTAACTCTTCAAAAATTAAAACAAATTTGCTCGAATCTAAAAACTGCACAAGTCCCAACATTTCAAAATCTACCCTGCACATGCCGATGAACACAAATTTATCCAGCTTTTGTCAAACTTTACATTTTAGTCAAAAACACAACTCGTTTATGAATTACTCCCTTTCTTGTGTGTGGTTTTTTCCACATTTCAATTAAATGCAGGTAACATTTGTAAAAAAATATATAGACAGTCGAGCCTATTGAGTGAGTTAGGCCTTCAGGAGGGAGAATATGATACCCAACGGAGCAAAGTTGGATGAGGCCATTTTTGGTTAAGGGAGGAGAGGTAGTACAAAAACCTATATCGACAGACTCTCTTGAAATTCAGTTTTTCTACTTAAAGTAGTGTATCAACAGACTCTCTTACGGGTGAGATATTTCAAGTACAGTTATTCCCCTTACAGTAGTGGATATGGACAGACTTTTACGATGTTAAAGGAACTTCAACACTGAAGAGTTCATTCGGATTTACACGTCAACCATGTTGATATCTGTAACATCATCATTATCATGTGGTGCATGCACGGGACAATTAGCGTCTCCCAGTTATTTCCCTTGTTACAGAGGCAGTTGGAAGTATCCTGTGTGTGTAAACTTCAGTCTAATAAAAATCTCTAACCGAATTTTAAAAATAAATTCGTCGAACGCAAACAACATAAGGAAAAAATACGATGACTGTTTCGGAGAAATCGGTATGTTGCCAATTACACATCATATCACAGTGAATCCAAATATAACTCTTGAAATTCATTCATCAAGATCGGTCCTGTTTTCTATAAAAGAAAAACTAAAAAAAGATTGGCAAAAAAGTAGCATTTTTATCACACAAAAACAAGTCCACGTTATCATGAAGCAAACGGTATGGTTGAGAGGAATATTCAGACAATAAAAAAGACGTTAAAAAAATCATTCAAAAATCTTGAAGAACATCAATTAGCCCTCTTAGAATTACGCACGACAAAATTACAGAATAGTTCTCCATCCCCTGCAAATCAAATGATGAATAGAACATTGAGAACAAATCTCCAAAACAGACAACACGACAAAATTGTTCTCAGGCCACACCAGCAGAAAAAATCAAAAACTACAAAAGAACTTCCAGAATTAAAACCACACGATACTGTTAGAATTAGGTTCGATAACAATTGGTTTAGAAGGAGTAAAATAATTAAGAAACTAGAACAAAAAACAGCACTATAAAAATTCAACACTCCAAAGTGACAAAACCACAAAAAGTGGACAACGAGTAATATTCCCCTATACCTATTGGGGAGAAATATAATAGAATAAATGAATTAAAAAAAAGGAATATATTGATATCTGTAACATAATCATCATCATGTGGTTAATGCACGGGACAATTATCGTCGCCCAGTTATTTCCTTTATTACAGAGACAATTGGAACTCTTCTGTTTGTGGAAACTTCAGTCTAATAAAAATCTCTTGTCTTATAACACGCCTTTGCATCTTCCTCTCTCGTTCTCGATCTTTCAATACTATTCCTTTCCGTTCATGCTTGTTATATATAACAACAAACTCCTCAATGAGATCGACAGACACTCTTACGAGCGGGTAGCCATTTGCACGACATAGGCATACTCTATTATGAGTCGGTGTCAATGGTACGACTTTGCTCCAACGAGAGACTACTTTTTTTTACCAGACCCTGTTGGGTGGGTCGCTGGAGGAAAAATTCTTTTAGTAAGACCTTTCCCCTTCCGACTACTCCCTCGGCTCCTTTCAGGATACAGCGAGAAGAGAGAAAAATCTATCTTACTAGTCCCTTTTGGTGGCGATTCATTTGACAGCAGTGAGTGGCAGGTTGGTTGAGGGGTGTTCGGCCTGGCTTATAACTCTCCTTTCCCCACTTTAATATAGTCTAATGCCCTAAAACATTACGTTCTGCGCATGTCTGTGTGAAGAACTCTTCATTATTTAAGAAACATGATTTGACACTTTTTTCTCTAGTATTTTTTCGACATCGGTTGTTGACGTCTATTCGACTAACGAAAAAAACGTCTCTGTATAGCAGAGACACACTCTGAACAAAAATACCTGACCCGACAGGAGTGGGTTGCGGATTTAGAATTGTGGGTGCACTAAAAAGCCCACTAAATTCGCAACGCTTTAACAACATGGATATTAGGCCAGGTGGATACTCTCCTGTTTCAACCCCAGACTAACAAAGCACTGATTACACTCCTGCTGGATCCCCACCCTGGTAATTTCATGTCACATCATCCAGGGCTTGAAACCCATATCCTCAGATTTTGTTGTAACTTGCACCACAGATGGACATCATAAAAACTAAGAAATCCTGAAAATTTGAGGATGCAACTCCAAGCGGTTTCCGATTGAGAGCAGTTTCCGTTTCGCGTAAATCGCGCAAGATGTCACCCGGGCGACATTTTAATAATTACATTTTCTTGAATATTTTCAGTTTGGAACATGATGTGACGCTGAAAATTCACAAAAATGGCATCAGCTTTGCTCAGAAATGAAGCCTTCTATGTGATTTTATCAAATTTAAAAAATTTTTATATGTGCACCAATATGGGGCAAAAAAATGATGTAGCTGATATGGTAACAGGTTTTTTTCTTTTGGACATTCATTTAGACACTATGAAGTACCTCTGGACCAAAAATGGTAAATAATACTTTTTTGTTCACTCACAGTGTCTATTCAAAGTTAGGTCTTTTTCCGAGGGTTCAGAAATACCCTATTGGGGAAAGCAACTAGTTAGGGTATGTCAGATGAAGTTGGAGGGACCGTTCATCTAAATTTATATAAAATTCACATTGAAATAAGTTTTAGAAAGTAAAAGTTAAATAGTAAAAAGTTATATAGTCTCACAGTGATCAGATATTTACCATAAAAGCGGACTTCACAACAAAAACCAGCATACGACAACATTATCTACATACTGTTATTTTCTTTATGCCACTGAAATACAGAAATCGTTTTTTCATACTCCTCATCAGTTATCTTGTATGTTCTTCCTGTATATGTTGTTGGAGACAACACAAAGAATTTTCTTGAATGGAACAAACCATGTATCATCAATTTGCGACCAATTGAATGTCTTGCGTCGTCCATGAGGGTGTATGAACTTGACGGTTACATCACCTTCCTCTGCATTAATTTCATTCACAATGCCAATCCACCAGAAAGAATTATAAACACAGGTTAAATATTGCATTGGTGAAATGGCAGAGATTTTAAGAATTGATGGCAAGTTAAAATCATGGTTGTCTGTATATGATTCATCCTCACTGGTCAGCTTATGACCAATGTTCGATGTTGACAATGGGGCAAAATGGTGGCTGCTTCTGCTTCCTGGTACTGTGTTTCCCCTGGCAAATCTTGCCTCAAGAAACTTTCTCACCTCCTCCATAGTTTCCATACTAATATCAAAGAACTTGATTGCAGACATCTCCAGGCAGACTTCTAGCATGGCTTAATAATCCAGGATTTGATTATTCAGAGGACGTTGAAGCGACCGTTTAGCCACATGCCGTTTACTGAACCACCGATTCCATCACAAGATTTTCCATGGCTTTTAGCAAAGAAAACCCACTCTGCATCAATCCCAAAGTTCTGTTTATGCAGACATAAATTCATGAAGTTTTTATAATTTTTATATTGACCTCCACAGCCATCACTGAAGTAAGTCATTTTGTTAACATGGGGCAATAATGCACGAATGTAGTGAACTATCATTGTCTGGGTTTGATACACGAATGCAGTGTCGTGGGTGTTGTCATTAGAAATTTAAAAAAATGAAAGATTTCCATCAGAATCTCGGTAGTAAAGCACTACAGGGTGCAGGGTGGAATATTCCTTGCTCCAATGAAAACTTTGGATTTCATCTTGTATGAAAAATTGATAATTTTCTGCAAAGTCTACAAGAACAAAAATCTCATTCAAACAAAGATTCTCTTTCTTTTTAGTCAAGTATCTAGTTTGACATTTTGTTATATATGAGTGTCGTGTGAGATTGTCGATTTTGTCAATCAAGAAATCTTTGTATTCTTCATACGTTGTTGTACGAGTACTTAATGTGACACGATCAGTTGTGTTTCATTGACTAAAATGAAATTCATCATCTGGATCCACATCAACCAGCTTTTCATCCAAGAACTTCTGCAATGCTTCTCTGCCAGGACATGCCTCACAACGGTGCATCATGCATTCCTTGTTGGAAGAATCACAAACTAGTTTTGAGATCAAATCCTTGTAAGGGACGTCCCAACCAATGGCGTCTACAAGAAGTTTCGCATTCTGATGTATGCTACACACAAACAGAATGGGTACCTTTAGATCCAGCTAATACACACCACTTTAAACGCAACTGAGAAAATTTGGAAAACCCCACCTTGACATTGGGATACTTCATACAGCATACAATTCATCCAGGTTACATAGTATTAAATGCTTTTGTTTGTGAACATCCTTTGCAATACTAACATAGTCCTTTTTGCCTGGCATTTGACGACTGTATTCATCATTTTCATACATGTGTACTACCAGTTCTGCTGTCTCTGGGGAGAGTTTATCCCCTTTTTTTAGGGGCAGACTTTGAGAGAATACCACTCACATTCTTCAGTTCCCTGGCAGTTCGAACAACGTACTCTGACACCTTAAAGAATTTGGAACAGTATTCATGAGACCACGAATCAGGAGCAAGTATCATGATTTGGATTTGATCTGGAGTTGAGGCGTTCTTCAATTTCTCCTTCATCAGATCATGTAATCTATCCAATTTTAATGCTTTCTCTTTGATTTCTTTTTCAATATGCACTGATTCTGACACAGTCAATTCTTCAGCGTCGACTTTGTATATAGTCGACAGGTCGCTTTTGAGTGTTCCAATCACTTGTTCTAATTTCCTTTTGGCACTATGAACACGACTATGAGGAGCAACACCATGTAAAGCGACAGGAGAAATGTCCATGGATTTCAGACTAATATTCAAGTTTTTTTGTGGGGTTTGCAAAAGTTCACAGGTGTAGTCTGCATCTATCCTGTCTGTATCATCGATCAGTCTCACATATTTCATCATACACTGAGGACAAAGAATGTGTCCTGGTGTTACATTGTACCCGCTCATCTTCAGCTCTTTTGCCATCACCAACGATATCAGCTGTATGTCTTTGACTTTACTTTTATGTTGTAACAATCCACTGCGGCACTTCTTTGAGGCCTTTGCTCTATGTTCAAACACATTTCCAAAATATTTTTTGTGATGAAAGCAGATGGTTGATAACTCGCCTTTATGTTCCTGGAGCCCAGCTCTCCACAACAACGTCTTAACAACGTCTTTGTTCAAGTCTGACAGATTCTTAATACCTTTGGAACAATCATAGTCTAATTTGTGACATTACAAAGTGAGTTCGACACCAACGGAGCAAGCTTCATCAGGCATCTTATTTTCTTTTGTTTACTGTGTAATTGAAGACAAAACAATAAAATAGAATATATAGAGATAATCAGGTAACTTAAGTTTGATAGCAGGGGATGAGTAAGAAGTTAGTGAACAGATTTATATACATTTTTCCAGTGAATTGAAAGGAAAATCAACATTTAAAATATTCATAAATTTGTGCCTACCTCAAATTCTTCTATATTTTCTAAAGTTAATTTCTTGGTATAAGAATCAAGTGCTGCCTAACTTTCTTGCCTGCATAATGGAATAAACAAATTGCACCAACCACTATTATATATTTTAATTAGGTATAGATAATGTTTTTCATTTAAAATTATTTTAGGATTGTTGCAGTACATTATGGTGAACTAATCCAGCTCCGTTGCATATGGGACACGTTTTACTGAAAAAATTAACCACCAACTAATGCAGGCATAATAGGCAAAGAAAAACTTTGTTATACAAGAAATATGATCAATATTTAAGTAGATATTGTGGTTCAGTAGCCAAAATTGGCATAATCATTGGATTCTGGTGACATTGGACCAAAGCGCTGTTGTGCATGGGACATTTTGATGTTTCGCTCAGTCATTTTACAATGGATGGTGTTAACCCGAAACTTTTTACCTTAGTAAAAACTGCTATGCTGTTATTAAATAAACACAAACAGTGCTAACTTCATCTATCTTATAAGTCATAAGTAAAACCATTCAACATTTATTCTCAGTTAAAATTGATGAGAATAACCCATGTAAGTAATGTTGTCGTGTGCTGGTTTTTGTTGTGAAGTCAGCTTTTATTGTAAATATATTATCACTGTGAGACTCTTAACTTTTACTTTCTAAAACTTATGTTCAGGTTACAAAGCAGAACGTTAATCTCGTGGTAAGGGGGAGAACTCTGTTTGGTTAAAACATATTATAACAACTTCCCTTTTAGGTAGTTATTTTAATTTTATTTATTCATTTAAATGTCCAGTCTGGTAGGTGGTCTTGACAATCTTCCGGACCTAGTTGTTATGTAGTCTGGGGGAGTGGTCGGTTGATGCACAATTTCCTCACTTTCATTTATTGAGGTCTGGGTATTTTCAGGACTTTCCACTTCCTGTCTCCCTGTTGGGAGGTAGTCTTGGTACGATATGTCGGCGGTTGTGTCGGATGTATCCTCTGTTGTCGTCTGTTTCCACAATGTACGATCGTATTTCCGTCTCAAGAGGTCTCAGCTCTCTTGCTCTGTGTCTCTGGGTGTGTGTGTTGTTGTTGAGCCTTCTTGTACTCATCCCTCTCCCGAATAGGCTTGAAGTTAGGCCACTTGGGTGTCAGTAGCTTTGGGTGGATTGGAACATTGGTTCTTAATTTTCTTCCTATTAAAAGTTGGCTGGGAGAGTATCCACTATCCATTGGGGTCACTACGTGGGCTAGCAGGGACATATATGGGTTTCTTGCTTTCCTCAGCATTGTCTTAATAATTTTTACTGCTGCTTCCGCTGCTCCATTGCTTTGTGAAAATCTAGGGCTATTTGTGATGTGTTGAAATCCCCAGATTCTTGCGAAATCAGCAAATTCTTTTGGCATATACTGGCTTCCAGAGTCTGTTCTTAAAATCACTGGTACTCCATGCCTGGCAAATATGGATTTCAGGCTTCCTATCACTGTTCTGGAGGTAATTGATCTCAGTTGAGTGAACTCGACGTATTTTGAAAAATAGTCGACCACCACAATGTAGGTATGGCTGTTTAGCTCGAATAAGTCAGAAGTTAGGGTGTGCCAGGGTCTTGGTGGGAGTTTGGTTGTCAACAGTGGTTCGGCCGGTTGGTGTCTAAGTCTGGCGCATGTTTCACAGTTCTCCACTGTGTTCTTTATCTTGTTAGATAATCCTGGCCACCAGATTGATTGGCGGGCTCGTTGTCGGCACCTGGTAATTCCTTGGTGACCTGAGTGGATCTTGCCGATTATCTCTAGTCTCATCGTGTTCCATACATTAGTAGGCCTTCCTCCCAGGTAATGTCTCCTCGATGGGCCCAATATGGCTTGAGTAGCATAGGAACTTGCTCCTTTGAAGGCCATCCATTTTTAACAAAGTGTATGATGCCTATACATATGTCATCATTATTGGTGGCTTCCCTTATCTCTGCCAACCGTCTATCCATTGCAGGCAGGGATTGCATGATGGCCTGGATAAATATTGCTGAACTTTCCGCCAGTTCTTTATCCTGTTTGGTCGGCATGTTGCTGTGCGTAACTCTTGATAGAGCATTGGCAGTGTATAGTTCCTTGCCGGTTATATGATGGATTTTATAACTGAATCTCATGAGGTGGATGCGGAATCTCTGTACTGTGGCTGGTAATTCACTGATATCCTTACTACCTAGTAGGGGTATGAGCGGTTTATGGTCTATCTCGATTGTGAACTCCAACCCTATGAGGTAGTCGAAGAATCGTTCACATCCCCAGGTTATGGCTAGGGCTTCCTTTTCTATCTGAGCGTATCGGGTTTCTGTTTCCGACATGTCTCTTGATGCATATGCTACCGGGTGCAATCTTGTATCTTCCTGCTGTTGTAGGAGTACTGCTCCAAGGCCATAAGATGAAGCATCTGTGGATACTACTGTTCTTTTTGTTGGATTGTAGATTGACAGAACTGGTGCTGAACACAAAACTTCCTTTATGGAGTTGAAGGCTCTTTTTTTGTTCGCTTTCCCATACAAACATGTTTTTCTGGCTCACTAAGTCCCGTAGCGGCTTTGTCATTTCTGCTTGGTTTGGGATGAACTTCCCCATTTGGTTCACCATTCCCAGTAATCTGCGAGTTTCTGTTTTATTGTTTGGCGCTGGGAAGTTGTAGACTCCGGAAACTCTGTCTTTCGGAAACTCTGGCTTTCCCAAAGAAATGGAGCAGCGGAAGCAGCAGTAAAAATTATTAAGACAATGCAAGAAACCCATATATGTCCCTGCTAGCCCACGTAGTGACCCCAATGGATAGTGGATACTCTCCCAGCCAACTTTTAATAGGAAGAAAATTAAGAACCAATGTTCCAATCCACCCAAAGCTACTGACACCCAAGTGGCCTAACTTCAAGCCTATTCGGGAGAGGGATGAGTACAAGAAGGCTCAACAACAGCACACACACCCAGAGACACAGAGCAAGAGAGCTGAGACCTCTTGAGACGGAAATACGATCGTACATTGTGGAAACAGACGACAACAGAGGATACATCCGACACAACCGCCGACATATCGTACCAAGACTACCTCCCAACAGGGAGACAGGAAGTGGAAAGTCCTGAAAATACCCAGACCTCAATAAATGAAAGTGAGGAAATTGTGCATCAACCGACCACTCCCCCAGACTACATAACAACTAGGTCCGGAAGATTGTCAAGACCACCTACCAGACTGGACATTTAAATGAATAAATAAAATTAAAATAACTACCTAAAAGGGAAGTTGTTATAATATGTTTTAACCAAACAGAGTTCTCCCCCTTACCACGAGATTAACGTTCTGCTTTGTAACCTGAACATAAGTTTTAGAAAGTAAAAGTTAAGAGTCTCACAGTGATAATATATTTACAATAAAAGCTGACTTCACAACAAAAACCAGCACACGACGAGTCTTAGGCCGTCAGTGCTGAGGATATGTCCTAAGAACTTTAGTGATGTTTTCGATATCTCACATTTTTGTGGATTTAGGGTTTCTCCGGCTGCTCAAATTCTCTTTAATGTGGCTTTTAATCGTGTGTCATGCTCACTTTGGCTCCTCCCATATACCAGTATATCGTCCAGCATCCATATCGTCCCTTCTTGCTGTTCCAGTATGGCTGACATCCGCCTCTGAAAGATCTCGCTGGCTGATGTAGTTCCAAATGGTAGTCGATTGAATTGGAATCTGCCAAATGGGGTAATGAAGGTTGTCACTCTGCGGGACTCTTGTGACAATGGTATTTGCCAGTATCCACTGTTTGCGTCTAACTTGGTCATGACTTTGGCTCCATCCAATTGGGCTAGTACATAGTCGACTGTCGGTAACATATGCAGTTCTCTTTTGACATGTGTGTTTAGTTTCGCCAGGTCAACACATATTCTGACCTTTCTGTTGTCCTTTGGCACCACTACTATGGGGAAGCACCATTCTGTGGGCTCTTCAATCCTGCTTATTACCCCTATCTCTTCCATCCGCTTGAGTTCTCTCTGTGTCTCCTTCATTAATGGTAAGGGTATGCGACGTGGTGTTGAGATGGAGTAGGGTTTAGCATCCTCACGTAGGGGTATGGTGTAGCTTTCCCCAAATGTGCCGAGGCCCTGAAACAGGTCTCTCATCGCCTTCCTTGGGTCAAACGCTCATACATCAGTATCTCTGATGCAGTGTACAGTCACTATTTCAAGTGCTTCAATGGCCGGTCTTCCTAATAGTAATTCCTCCAAGTCGGGAATGACATATATATATTGTGTTTTCCGTCACCCTTCATTCCATTGGATGGTTGCCTTTAGTTTCCCCGTCACTTGTAGGGGGCTATGACGTGGACCATGTAGCCTCTCCCTTCCTGCGGCTAGTGCTGGTAAATGCATTCTTCTATAAATGCGTTCTGGGATTGCGGTGACATCAGCTCCAGAGTCGATTTTGAATTTCACTGGTATGTTATTTATTCCCAGATCAATTCTCCATGGTTTGCTGTGTCTAATTTCAGCTACCGCCAATAGACCCAGGGTGATGTTGTTGTCGCTGCTATAAGAGTAGTTTTTGTCGTAGCGTACTTCGTAGACTTTCTTCAACCTGAAACACTGTGCGTAATGGCCGACTATTTTACAGTTGTGGCATTCTGCTAGAATGTCAGGGCATGTACGTCTCAGGTGTTTTTCTCTATTGCTGCAACGTTGACATCCTGTTTCTGGCTCACGCTGTTGTCTATTATCTTTTGGCTTATAGTTTTGGCGATTCCTAAAAGAGTTATCTCCTCTTTTGTCGTGGTTTCTTTTCGCAATGTTTGTCAACTGCGTGAACGACGGTGTCTTCTTCTAGTTGCTCGATTTTGTTTTTTTCAGTAGGGCGAAATAATTTCTGTTGGGACTTCATGATTTCCTTCTGACGCACCCTTTTTACTACGCCTTCCAGACTGAGGTCAGGTATCATTATAAGAGTCTCGTATAAGTGTACATCTCTGCAACCCACAACGATTTTGTCTCTTATAAACTCGTCTTCTAGTCCCCTTAGGTCACATGTCTTCGCTAACACGTGTAAGTCAGTAATAAAGTCATCAATGGACTCACCTTCTTGTTGACAGCGCTTGTTGAACATGGCTCGTTCATATATAACGTTTGTGCTGGCCGTGAAGTGCTTATCAAACTTTTGTTTGACAACGTCAAACTTTTCCGAGTCCTCCTGTGATAACTTGAATGTAGCTAGGACGTTCTCGGCTTTGTCACCCATACTATATATGAGGGAATCTACTCGGACCCTTTCGGGTTTCTCTTCGAGGCCGGACACAGTTTTGTAGCGAGTAAATCTCCTTATCCACTTTGGTCATTGTCCTGGCTGGTCGAATGAGAATGGTTGTGGCGTCGAAACGTTGCTGTTCATTTTGTTTTGTTTTAAATTCCGGTTTCTGGCTCGGATATTTTTTTTGTTAGACGTCCGCCTGTACTCATTATACCTTTCGGTTTTATGAAAATCCCACTTCTGACACCATGTTATGTTATTAAATAAACACCGAAGCAAAAGCACGTGTGTATCGTTCATATCCAAGATGGCTGAACTCTTTATTCAACTCACGTTCAGGTTACAAAGCAACTATGTTTTGTTAAAACATATTATAACAATCATCGTCAGAACGAGCAACCGGTGAAGCTTTATCTACTTCCCAAGCGACGGACAGTGCTACAACTACTACTACAAACTGTCAACAACGTCCCTCGTGCGAAAAAGATGGCGGAAAGTTTTCGAGCAAACATAATGCCCCCAAGCAGTTTGGATACTAAAACCAACCCCACGGAAGTGTGGAAATTATGGAAACAGACGTGGAAGAACTACTGTACTATCGCCAAACTAGCAGACCAGGATAAACAGTACCAAACAGCGTTGTTTCTACACATAGTCGGACCAGACGTCCTTACTATCCACAACGGGTTTCAATTCGCCCCCACCGAAGACAAAGATGACGTCGATACGGTGATAGCTAAATTTAACCAACACTTCATAAGGTAGATGAATGAGACCTATGAGCGATACCTCTTCAACAAAAAGAACCATGTGAGACTATCGACTCCTACGTTACGGTACTACGCAACCTAGCTAAATCGTGCAATTTTGTGAATGTTTACATGACTCTCTGCTGTGTAACCGTATCATACTAGGAGTAAGAGATAACCATGCCCATAAAAGACTGCTGCAAAATACGACACTAACATTTCAACAAACTGTTGACATATGTCGTAGCTGTGAAGCAACGGAGACACGGCTAAAAATAATTAATCCTGACCAACAAGAACGGATTAACAAAGTCCAAGGCCCAGTTTATAAAAAAGAGAACCAAAGGTACGGGCAAATAGACTGTAATTTCTGTGGCAGAAGGCATGGCAAAAGAAAAGAAGCATGTCCTGCATGGGGAGAGAAGTGCAACCTTTGCAGTCACAAAACACACTTTGCACTGAAATGCCCGGAGAAGCGGCTGGTGAGAGACCAAAACCGACTAATCTAAGACACGAGGTGAATCGAATAGTGTCCGACTCTGACTCTTCTAGCGATACGGACTACATACTAAGCGTCAACTCCGAAAGAGGAGAAAAAACGACAGAACCAGTTATACTAGAATGACACTAGACCATAAACAGGTAAAATTCCAAGTCGACTGTGGTGCTACTGTTAATTTAATTCAACTGAAATATGTGTGCAATGTTAATCTGCAACCAGCGTCTAAGAAGTTACAGATGTGGAATACGACCAAACTCGTAATGCTTGGCAGATGCAGGATTACTTTGCGCAAACCCAAGAACACGAAAACGTACTCTGTTGAGTTCACGGTGGTTTAAGAAAACCTAACCCAATGCTGGGGAAACGGGTGAGTGAACAGATGAACTTAATAACGGTACATTATGACAAGATCGCTAATGTTCACTCAGACCCAGTCTGTGAGCAGCTGAGACAGAGTACTCGGACGTTTTTAACGGTGAGCTGGGGTCACTGCTCGATCAAGTGCACCTACAGGTACACTCCACTATAACACCCCATACTGCCCCAGCCGGACGTATACCAGTATCTATGATTCCTCGAGTCAAAGACGAATTGAAAAGGTTAGAAAACCTCGGAGTTATCACCCCTGTCGACGAACCAACAGACTGGAATAGTCGAATGATTATCGCTGCAAAAAAGTCAGGGGATATTCGAATCTGCATCGATCTAAGACTGCTAAACAATGCGCTGAAGCGCGAGCGATACCAACTACCTACCATAAAGGAAGTACTACCTAAGTTAACAAATGCAAAATACTTCACTAAGGTAGACGTTGCGTCAGCAGACTGGCATGTAGTGCTAGACGACGAGTCAAGCCTCCTCACAACTTTCCAAACAGGGTTCGGTCGATACCGGTGGCTGAGGCTCCCTCTTCAGAACTTGTGTGAGGTCTGAAATATTCCAAAAGTTCTCCATCAAGCCATAGACGGTCTAGATGGAGTTGCATGCGTCGCCGACTATATAATTGCATTTGGCTCAGGAGATGATCTACAACAAGCATCCGTAAACCATGATGCAAACCTGAAAGCACTCCTACAACGGTGTCGAGACAGAGGAATGAAGCTGAACTGAGGAAAGGCAGAAGTAAAAAAGACTGTCATAAGTTTCATGGGTCAACTCATTACCAGTGATGGGCTACTCCCAGACCCTTCTAAAATTAACGCGATCACCAAACTAAAGCGGCCCACATCGATCGAAGAGATAAAGAGACTGTGCGGGATTGTCAACTACCGAGCAAGGTTTCTACTAAGATTCTCGACCGTCATCAAGCCCATACAGTAACTGATGCGCAAGGATGCCCCATGGATATGGTCGCGAGTACAAGATACCGCATTCGCAGAAATGAAGCGAGCAGTCGCTGAAGCACCCGTACTCGCTTACTACGATCCGAAAATTGCCCTCACAATACGGTGTGACGCCAGCTCAGAAGAACTTGGCACAGCATTACTACAACAAGGCAAGCCAGTAGCATATGCAAGCAGAGTGCTGACTGATACCGAGCAGAGATTCACGAAATCGAAAAGGAAATGTTGGCGATTGTGTTCTCACTGGAGAATTTCCACCAATACACTTATGGCAGACGAACAGAAATAGACACATATCATAAACCACTGGAAGCTATAGTGAAAAAAACCCTTGCAAAAGCCCCTAAAAAGGGAATGTTATTGTGGACTCAGAAGTATAACATCGACGTCGTGTACCTCAAAGGAAAACACATGTATATCGCTGACATGCTATCGCGGTCATACATGACAACCGAAAAGAACCATCAAGCCGAATTCGAGCTTGTCAACATGGTTAGCTTTCTACCCATCCGGGATGAAAGACTGACTCAGATCCGGAAAGCAACGCATCAAGATGAGGTATGTGACCAACTCAGGAAGACAATAGTACAGGGTTGACCAACCGAGAAAATATACCTTCCTGCTGTGCTGCACCCATATTTTCACACCCGTGATGAGATGTCAGTTCAAGATGGACTTATCTTCAAGGGCGACCGAGTACTCATTCCACTCAGTCTCCAGAGTGACATCAAACGCTCAATTCCCTCCTCACGCCGTGCCAGAGAATGTGTTTTCTGACAGGGAATGTCATCGGAGATACGGGAATACATCTCTACTTGCAAAACTGCTGCAAGTTTGCTACAGAGCAACCGAAAGACACTTTGATGCCACATGATATACCTGATCGGCCATGGCAGAAAGTTGGCATTGATTTGTTTGAAGGTGAGACGGTGGAGTACCTCATAACTGGCGATTATTTCTCAAACTTCTGGGAGATAAATTAGAAGACACAACAACCTCCACCATCATCCGCAAGTTGAAGGCACATTTTGCGAGATATGGGATCCACTGCCAGGTGATCTCCGACGCTGGACCCCAGTTCACCTTATCAGCTTTTAAAAACTTCTTGGAGAAATGGGACTTCGAACATCTCATGGCAAGTCCCGAAACCAGCAAGCTAATGGAAAGGCGGAATCCGCTGTGAAAAGTGCCAAACGCCTCATACGGAAGAACAAAGACACAGGCACCGACCAGTTCCTGGCACTACTCGACTTCAGGAATACCCCTACACAACAATTGGGAAGCAGCCCCTCTCAGCGCCTTCTGAATCGTCGCACACGCTCACTTCTGCCCATGAACAGCAACCTGCTGAAACCCAGGTCCACAAACCAGGGGGAAAAGGATAAAATGCTCCTCGAGCATAAGCAATGCTTTCAGGCAGAGTACTACAATCGTCGTACACACAACCTACCGGCACTGACCCAAGGTGAGGTCGTCAGGATGCACCCATACAAGAAAGGCGACAGAGTATAGGAAAAGGGCGTTGTGAACCAACGCCTAGATGAACGTTGCTACATGGTCGAGACACCCAGCGGAAGCTACCGACGCAACAGGCGTCACCTGCGAAGTTCCCCGGAGCAACCACAAATGATAGGACGCACATCCACTCGTCAGTTAGAACAACCACAGACAGCGATGGGGTACACACCAAATATTCATTCCCCCTCTACTTCCACCGACAGGACCCTAGACACTTGCTCACCACACCAAGCAACAGACGCTAAGGAGTCTTTCCAAGGCGAATCCCCTGGGGAACACTTTTCGCCATTGCACCGTCTTTGTTACATTACGATGTATTTAATAAGTAAGGAGAACACAAGTGTAGGAGATAAGACATACTGGCGGAAGCCAGGCTTTATTCCGAGAGAGGTCGGAAACGGATGCAGATGCATGGCGGGAGTAACAGAGGAAAGGGGGGGGTTATAGTCCAACGTACATGGGTGGGGAGCATAATGTAACATCCTCCCTTTTATGGATGAGGAGTGTCCTTACTCTATGGAGTTACATTTTTTAACCAGACTGCTATCAGTTTGTGTAGTCTTTGAGGTATGCTGGCTTTCGTATTCCTCTGCCAGTGCGTGTGTGGGTCCTGAATAAATAAATACTCAAATGAGGAGGTTTATGTCTCAAAAATAGTTTAAAAGAAAAATATAATTGGATTTTTTTGAACACACAACTGAATTGTTTGTTTTTTTTCGTCATTTTTTACACAAATAGTTTATAATAACATTTACTTTTTCAAAAATAGTTTAAAAGAAAAATAGAACTGGATTTGTTTTTTGAACACCGAACTGAATTGTTTGTTAAGAATTATTATCGATATAAAGCCAAGTTCACACGAATGTGAGACATACCTTTTGATCTCAGCAACATTCAGACATGCTTCATGGCAGGACAATTCAGTTAACAAGACAAACACATTTTGTAGGTTTCCACGCGAGTCGTGCGTTTATTTTTCTACGACAGAACAACAAACAGAAAAAGAGAAGAAGGGCAGATAACCCCAATTCTTACAAGGAAAATCTCGTCCCCATATAATAATGGAACAAGGGAGATAACCCTTAAAATAGATTTTAACAGTCTGACGAAATTGATAATTCAACACTCCTCCTCAATTGCTGTCAGACTGTTCCATGACTTCCCTAACACCTAACAGTGCTCTAAGCTTAATAAATTGTGCGCTCACAAGTCCTTTCGTCAGCACATCAGCAATCATGTCTTTACTTTGACAGTATCCAATTCAATAGTTTCCATCTCAACTTGCTCTCGGATGTAATGAAACTTAATGTCAATATGCTTCGCCCTTCCATGATATTGTGGATTCTACTGCCTCCTGTGCTGCACTTGCCAACGCCATATACTCTGCTTCAGCTGTAGACAATGCAACACAAGTCTGCATTTTACTTTTCCAACTGACAGTCGCTCCACTTAATTTAAACAGGTAGCTTGAGGTTGACCTGCGGTAATCCAAGTGACCAGTCCAGTCTGCATCTGAATATCCTATCAGATTTGTTACATTCTCCCTGTCATACAGTAACCCATAGTTCGGCATGATATGTTTCACAGACCTCCAGTGTTCCATGGTAGGTTGTGAACAGAATCTTGCTACATTGCCGACAGCATAGGCAATATCAGGTCTTGTTTTTGTTGACAGATACAGCAGACTTCCAACTGCTGATTGATACAATTCTTGGTTGAATAGCTCGTTTTCTTTAACGGCTTTAGTTAACCTTGCACCAGCATCAATTAGAATTGTTGTAGGTTTTGAATTTTCCATTTGGAATCTTTTCAAAACTTCTGCTGCGTATGCTGGTTGTCCGATCCATATCTTCCCTGAATCTGGATAAGCGATTTTAATACCTAAGAAACCATGTAGTTTCTCCATATCCTTGATGTTGAAACTTTCGGAGATTCTTTTGATAAATTCTTCGATACGTGTCAAAGACTTACATGCCAGAATGATATCATCAACATACACTGCAGCTATGAAGATCTCTCCTCCCGATGAGAGTGTGTAGATACACGGGTCATTTTCCAATTGCTTGAAATGCATCTTTTTTAGCTGAGCATCCAGTGCTTCATTCCAACATCTTGATGATTGTTTTAAGCTTCGCTTTAATTTACAGACAAGGTGTTCTTTGTCTTTGACCTTGAATCCTTCTGGTTGCTTCATATAGATGTCTTCTTTCAGCTCACCATTAAGAAATGCAGTGGTTACGTTCAACTGATGCAGGTTCAGGTCATGTTTTGCTGCTAATGCAATGACAGTTCGCACTGATTCGAACCTTACTACTGGACAAAAGGTCTCGTAGTCAAATCCATGTTTCTGAAGAAATCCTTGTGCTACCAGTCGAGCTTTATATTGTTCCATGTTTCCATCAGCGTCATATTTTTGTTTGAACACCCACTTACTACTGTTAGAATCGAGGGTCGTGTTCCCCCGATTATTAACGTGTTCAGTAAATCAAGCATGCAAAGACAGAGTAATAATTAATAAACAAAATGAGGTAGTTCAAATAACGTTTATTGAACGTGTGTGTACGTGGAATGATGAAGTGTGTGATGTATGCATGTGTGTCGATGGAAAAACAGTTCTTGAAAAGGTATAAGAAGAAATGAATCCTGCGTGGGGAAAGTCTTTGAAAGCCGTACACAAAGAAAATGAGTTGAGAACTCTTACCGTTGTTTGACCATGTGTTGACGGAAGAAACGTGTGTTGGTAGTTGGTATGCCGAGACCAGTCCAAGAGAAAAGCGTGAGACGAAACGCTAGTGTATTAGCGTCGTTCTGCCGAGGCCAATTGACCAGAAGAGAAGAGTGAGACGGAACGCTAGTGTCAGCGTCGTTCTGTCGAGGCCAATTGAGTAGGAAAAAGCGAGTGAAATGGAGCGCTGGTGCCAGCGTTGTTCTGTCGAGGTTGGTTGGTGAAGAAGAGAGAGAATTTCCGTTTGCACCTGGTTTTATAGTCCGAAGGGCAGATAATTCTGGTGTCGCTTTCCAGCGCCACCTGTTGGCGAAAAGGCGACACCTAACGGCCAACCGGTGCAGTTATGTTTTGAAAGGAGGAGGTAACTGCTACACTACCAATAGCCTTCCGTCCACTGACAGTAAGGTCCCATACTTTATTAGTATGTAGTGAATCAACTTCACTTTCCATTGCTTTCATTCATTTATCTTTCTCAGGGCTAGAAAGTGCCTCTTTCACTGTTAATGGGTCATTTACTCTGTGAGCAATGTAGACCCATTTACCATACTGATCTGGAGCTTTCCTAATCTTTGGTGATCTTCGTGGTCCTGTTGCCACTTGTGAATCATCATCATCATCATCATCATCATCATCATCATCACTGACGTTATGACATTCAATTTTCACTAGAGGTTGGTGTCCAACTTCCTCTCTCCCTTGTTCACCAATGGATGCCGATTCATTAAGGATGACATCTATGGAAGACTCTTAACTTTTCTGTATCATAAAGTCTATAGCCCTTGACTCCAATACCATATCCGAGAAAGATGCTCTTCTTCGCTTTAGGATCCATTTTGGATCTTTCATCTTTTGGTATATGGGCATAAGCACTACATCCAAAAATGCGTAAATGGTTCACATCTGGTTTGTAGCCTTTCCAAGCCTCGTATGGTGTCATTCCTTTTACTGCATTTGTTGGGCTTCGGTTTCGAACGTATGAAGCTGTTGATAAAGCTTCTGCCCAACATTTCTTAGGCAGCTTCGAGTCTGATAACACTTGCACTGCTTCCACCAACGTCCGATTCATTCTTTCAGCTACTCCATTTTGCTCTGATGTTTTGGAAACAGTGTGTTCATGGTGTATGCCCTCCTTCTTTAGGTAACCTTCAAACTCTTTTGAAGTGTATTCCCCGCCATTGTCAGTGCGTAAGGTTTTTATTTTTCGTCCACTGGAGAGAATTCCAGTGGACGAAAAATAAAAACCGTACGCATGAATTTTGCAAAAACTTCTCCCTTGTGTTTAAGCACATATATCCACACAAATCTTGATTTGTCATCAATAAATGTGAGGAAGTATTCGGCTCCACCAAACGATTTTGCGTCTAGCCTTCCACAAACATCGCTGTGCACAATTCCGAGTAGTTGTGTTGCTCGCCTTCCACCTGATTTTGGAAATGAGGAACGATGATGTTTGCCATCCACACATGGTTCACAAAAGTTAATACTCTTTGTCACATCATAGTCGAGGCCAGTCACCAGCTGATCTCTTGCTAGTTTCTGCAAATTCCCGCACCAAGATTACCAAAACGTCGATGCCAGATCTCCTCCTTTGTGTTACCACCTGAACATGTAGATGCTGTATGAGCTGCTTCTTGTTTTTCATTACAGTTCAAATAGTACACGTTTCCAATTTTTGAACCTTCAGCTACTATCCTCTGTTTTTCATCAAGAAGTCGACATCCTGATTCAGTGAATATGAACGACTTTCCAGATCTAGTCGCCCTAGACACACTCAATAGGTTGTAGGATAGTTTGGGAACATAAAGTGTTTCATACAGTCTACATCTTTGCTGTTTACTGTTTGGTACACTCACATTCAGTTCTATTGTCCCCACTCCTAATGCTTCAACTGAGCGTCCATCACCAACTGTTATTTCCTCTACTAAATCCAATTTCCCGAAATGTATGAAAATCTTTACATCGTGACACATGTAACAAGTTGCTCCAGAATCCACAATCCATTCGCTCCTTTTGTTATTAGATAATAACGCAGGGTGTGCAAATAGTCCAACAACGTAATCGTTTTCAGAACCATTAGATTTTCCTTGTGTTTTTCCAGTGAATTGGATTTTTTTTAAATACACGACTAAATTGTTTGTTTTTTTCGTCATTTTTTTACACAAATAATAACATGTACTTTTTCAAAAATGGTTTAAAAGAAAAATATTAGATTTTTTTAAAACACTCAACTAAATTGTTTGTTTTTTTTCGTCATTTTTTACACAAATAGTTTATAATAACATTAACTTTTTCAAAAATAGTTTATAATGAAAATATTTTTTAAATACTTTTGGAATGTGTTTTTTTACAAATACTAACTTTTTTTTAACAAATACACCCCAAACAAGACAGGCCGCCACTGTAAACGTAATGGGCTACTGAGAATAAGTGTGTAGGTTTAGGGTGTCATCCTAAGTTGGGAGCTGTGTAGCGAGATGTCTGTTTACATTAGTTTTAAACCTCTGCATGTTGGTACAATCGGGGAAACAGGGAACAGGGAGGGAGTCTCAGAGGCCGGCAACACGAGGAAAGAAGCTATTGGAGTAGAAGGCTCACCTGCATCTGGGGATCTCCACAGTAAATGGGTGTGATTTAGCTGATTGTCGAGTTGGTCTAGTGTATTAACGTTGAGGGGGGGGGCACCAGAGGAGCTAGTTCATCGGAGCAGAATCCATTAAAATATTTGTAAAACAAGCAAAAAAATGCAACATTGCGGCGATGGGACAGGGGCTGGAGCTTGGTGGATAGTGCGGGACCTATTAAGTTGGCCCCTCTTTTTTTTGACCTTGTCTAAGAGGGAGAGACTAGTGGATGATGCACCAGCCCAGATGTGACAACAATACTCCATGCATGGACAAATGGTGGCTTTGTAGAGATACAGGATAATGTCAGGTGTGATTGGTGTACTAGCACGGTAGAGGGAGCCCACTTTTTTTGGTGCAGACTTGGCAATGTTTTCAATGTATTTATTCCAATTCATGTTACCTGTGAAGTTTAGGCCGATGAATTTGAATGTTCACCTCTCAGGTAGGCTGTTCTTTTCCATGATAACTGAATCTGAAATTTAGATGTTTTATCTTTATGAACGTTTTTTTTTTACAAAACTAGTTTATAATAAAATACTTTTTTATACTTCATTTTTTAGATAGTCGAATATGTTTTTGTAAAATAAATTATGTTAATAAAGCAAAGTTCTTCTGCTGAAATTACATCGTCCACCAGTTTATCCATGACTTCACGTTTAGTAAGAGGAGGAAAATCATAAGGGACTGTTAGTGTTTGCAAACTCGTAACCAGAACTCGCGTTCAGTAGACAATATTCCCAAATACCAAATAAATATTCCCAAATACCAAATAAATATTCCCAAATACCAAATAAATATTCCCAAATACCAAATAAATATTCCCAAATACCAAATAAATATTCCCAAATACCAAATAAATATTCCCAAATGCCAAATAAATATTCCCAAATACCAAATAAATATTCCCAAATACCAAATAAATATTCCCAAATACCAAATAAATATTCCCAAATGCCAAATAAATATTCCCAAATACCAAATAAATATTCCCAAATACCAAATAAATATTCCCAAATACCAAATAAATATTCCCAAATGCCAAATAAATATTCCCAAATACCAAATAAATATTCCCAAATACCAAATAAATATTCCCAAATACCAAATAAATATTCCCAAATACCAAATAAATATTCCCAAATACCAAATAAATATTCCCAAATACCAAATAAATATTCCCAAATACCAAATAAATATTCCCAAATACCAAATAAATATTCCCAAATACCAAATAAATATTCCCAAATACCAAATAAATATTCCCAAATACCAAATAAATATTCCCAAATGCCAAATAAATATTCCCAAATACCAAATAAATATTCCCAAATACCAAATAAATATTCCCAAATACCAAATAAATATTCCCAAATGCCAAATAAATATTCCCAAATACCAAATAAATATTCCCAAATACCAAATAAATATTCCCAAATACCAAATAAATATTCCCAAATACCAAATAAATATTCCCAAATACCAAATAAATATTCCCAAATACCAAATAAATATTCCCAAATACCAAATAAATATTCCCAAATGCCAAATAGATGTTTAATCCAAAACGTTCAGCATGTCATTATTTTTAGGAACTAAAAAAATTATCGTCTATACACAATCTTTAATAATCTTTTCGAACAATCTTTTCCGACTCTAATCTAAACGTTCATCCGGTTTTGCTGCTCTGATACTAAACTTAATCTGTTCTGTCCTCAGTCAGTAAAGAAGGAATCATTCTAGATTTTGTGATTTTGGTTGCTGTTGGTCTGTTGTATGGTTCTGTTCAGTCTTAGGAAGTCCACCCTACTAGGTTTTACCTTCTACCCTTGAGAAAGGGTTAGTTAATTGTTAATAATCTCAGGCGTCCTACTGGAGAAATGCCGACAGGGCTGCTCAGGCATGTTTTGTAAGCCAGAGAACACTTCTAATGTAATAACTTTTCAAAACTTTCTGGATAGGGTAAGGGGGAGTAAATAAACCCAATCCAAAGATTCACTTTTTAGGGAACTGGATTTTCTCCACATTTAAAACGAAGAAAAAAATCGGCAAATTGCGTTCATTCGAACATTTTTTCCTTCTTCCTGTGTTGATCAATCCTTTTTTTGTCTCTGAGGTAGAAGAGGAAATCTCGTTAAAGAGGCTGGCCGAAAACTTCGGCCAATCCAAGCATGACACGCCAGCTTAATCACGCGAGATTTGACCCCTTATAAAAGCAGCAGCCTGTCTCTCACTCGGAGATTGCCCCCCCCCCCCAAGTGAAAAAAAGGTAACATCTTCCATTTTCCATCACCATGAACAAAAAACCTTACAAAGACACATACACATTACAATAGCCAAAAATATACATACATAACTTTACATCAACCACGCGCACGCATACACACGAATTCATACAAACTCGTGTAACAAACTGAACATTTAACTCATGTAACAAACTCAGGTTTGATTATCCAAAAATAAATTGTTTTTGTTAAATATTATTTAGTAAATTCTATTATTGTATTTTATCTTTTCCTTTCCTTCGTTGTTCAAATATAATATTAATGTTTACTCTGTTAATCTTGATTTCACACGTGGATGAATAATCTTATATTTTACATTCTGTGCGTAACGCAAATAAATGAGAAATCGGTAAGTAAACCCCAATTATAAGCTCTTAAGAATATTTCTCTAAAAATGATTTGTGACCCGATTAAGAATATTTATCCCAATAAGATAAGGACACCAATCCCCGGGGTATATGATGGGAAGACGTCAAAGTCTCCTGTGAACACCTGATAATCCGTAGACGAAACAAAGTGCATCTCGTCAATCGCAGCTGCATCCACTCGCAAGAAAAATAGATCGTCCGGATGCTTAATTTGAAGTCCTCATGCTGTAGTGTTACTGCACTGACGAGGGGACGAGTTACGGCCCCTGGCAATGACTCAGTGAGAATGTATTTTGACCGCCAATAAACCTTGTTACTTATCCTATACGTCTCTCCGTCTTACTACTTATTTAATCCACCCAATCTGGTGTCAGATAAAGGATACAATTTGTAGAGACCAAAAACAAAGTAAAAGATCGGATATCGTAGTAAGAAAACAAAGGATTTCTAAGAGAAAGAAAATTCTACTATCGATAAACAAACGACTTACGGAAAACGGTCCCACAAACAAAACAAAAGAAAAGAGAGAACAGTAAGTACAGAAATTTGTTTTTCTCATATATATCGTATACTTTTGAAAAATGCCTCACACGGACATAAATCAATATTCTGCTAATATACCACCCCCCGAACGAATGACTCTCGTTGGAAATGTTGCTAATAACTGGCGAAAATTTAAACGAAATTTTCTCAATTATTCGATCGCTAGTAGATTGTCTAAAGAAGCAGATACTTCATATCAGACATTGGTATTTTTAGCAACTATCGGGGAGGATAGTTACGATATATATGAAGGATTGAAGTTTAACTCTGAGGAAGAAAAGACGGACCTAGAGAAGGTGATGAAGAAGTTTGAGGATTTTTTCGTGGGCGAAACACACGAAGCTTACGAATCCTATACATTCCATCTTCGCAAGCAAGAAGTATCGGAAGGTATCGAGACCTATATAGCTGCTCTTCGACTACTTGCAAAGAACTGCAATTTCAGACAGCTACAGGATAGGCTTATTCGAGACCAAGTCGTTGTCGGAGTTCGAAGCGATACCGTCAGAGAAAAGTTACTGTCTGATAAACAGCTTACTCTAGACAAGTGCCTACAAATAGGTAGAGCCTACGAAACTTCGAAACAACAGACGCAGACCATTTCCTCCGGTGCCGATGCAGCGGATCCTCAAATCAACCGGGTAACAAAGCGAACCTACAAGACAAACTTCACCAAAAAACCACATCCGAAATCGAAAATGCCTAGCAAATGCACACGCTGCGGGAAATTTCCATTCCACAATAGAAATGACTGCCCAGCAAAAGATGCACGCTGCAGAATTTGTTCGCAGAAAGGGCATTATGCAAAATTTTGCAGAACCGATAAAGTGAAGGTTAGAGAAATAAGAGAGGAAGAAGAAAATCATTTTTTAGGTTCTGTCACTCTCGAAAATATGAGGATAATACAAATTGGCAGGCTAAAATCAAGGTCACCACTAAGACCTGTACCAAAATTATAAATTTTAGGCTGGATACAGGTGCAGATGTGACCGTAATCCCAGACCGGTTCTTCAGGAAAAATTCCCTACTCATCCAACCCACAAACAAAAGACTGTACGGACCGGGTCATCATGAGATAAACCTCATAGGATGTGTGAAGGCCAAACTGGCCACAGAAAAAATAAGCTCGCAACAAGACCTTTATGTTATAGAGAGTCTGCAAGAACCTCTACTGGGAGGACCAGCAGTTAATAGAGTGACAAGCGAAGGGCACCAGTATAAGAAAGAGTTCCCAGAACTGTTCACAGGCCTAGGGAAACTGGAACATGTGTACCAGATACGTTTGGAGGCAGGAGCTCAGCCCTTTTCCATTGCTACCCCTAGAAGATTGCCGTTGCCGATGAAACAGAAGGTTCAGGAAGAACTGAAACGTCTGAGAACGAGGACATAATCCATCCAGTCAAATCACCAACTGATTGGTGTGCCCCAATAGTCGCCGTCCAAAAAGCTAACAGTAAAGTTAGGTTATGCGTCGACTTTACCAAGCTAAACGAGAGCGTGAAACGGGAAAAATTTCCTTTACCCACCACAGACCAATTACTGGCCGAGCTCGATGGAGCCACAGTGTTTAGCAAGCTCGACTGCAACAACGGTTTCTACCAAATCGTCCTACACGAAAAATCGCAGGTCCTTACCACATTTATAACACCTTATGGGAGGTACTGTTTCAAACAACTTCCATTCGGGATAAGTTCTGGGCCAGAAATCTTTCATAGGGAGATGACACACAAACCACTGTTGGCACTGTTGAAGTCGAAGCGACTCGACGAATTGACTCCAAGAATTCAACGTTTCCGCATGAGGTTAATGAGATTCTCTTATGAGATACACAGCGGGAAAATACCTCACAACAGCAGACGCTTTGTCCCGACCACCTGGGAGTAGTCCCGTTATACAGGATATCCAGCAGGAGACAGAGACCGACTCATTTATCCGCTCAGTCATAGGAAATATCTCGGCGAGCGATAAACGATTGGAGGATATCCGACTAAAACAAAATACTGACCAGATCTGCACTCAGGTAATCAAATATTATGAGATGGACAACTGGCCCGAAAGAGCAAGGCGGGACCCTGAACTAAACAGTACTGGTTTGTCAACCAGGACCTAACAGTTTACCAGGGACTTCTAATGTACCAGAGCCGACTTGTCATTCCTAATGTACTTCAAAAAGACATACTAAAGCGTCTACATGAGGGACATCAAGGTATTGTCAAATGCCGAGCACTAGCTCGCGAAAGTGTGTGGTGGCCTGGCCTCTCTAAACAAATTGCAGACAAAGTTGGGAAATGCGGTATTTGTGAAAAAGAACGAAAATATCCACCAGAACCACTACAAGCCACCAAATTACCTGCATATCCATGGCAGAATATAGGAATGGATCTGTTCGAATTCATGGGACACCGATATCTTCTGATTGTCGATTATTTTTCCAGGTGGATTGAAATAGCCCATTTACGGACAACCACCTCAGCCAGCATAATAGAGCATTGCAAATCAATATTCGCTAGGCATGGGATCCCAGAGACAATCATATCTGACAACGGTCCCCAATTCAGTTCTAGTGAATTCAGGAACTTTTCAAATGTTTTTGACTTCCTGCACCTCACAAGGAAACGGAGAAGCTGAACGTGCAGTCCAGATAATAAAAAACTTATTGAAGAAAGCAAGTGACCCATACATAGCACTGCTAAATTATCGCAGCACTCCTCTGCAACACGGCAAGAGTCCTGCAGAGCTGTTAATGAATAGAAAACTAAGAACACGGATCCCTACCATTCCTCAAAGAAATTCATTGGATCAGCAAAACATCGAGGAACATAGAAGAGCAAACATCCGGCTCAAAGCCAGACAAAAGCAAAACTATGACAAACGTCATCGGAGTAAAGATCGTCCTGCCTTTGAAAAAGGACAACCAGTCTGGGTCAAGATACCTAAGAACAGTACAGCTGTAGTAAGTAAAACTCTGTCACCAAGGTCAGTCCTAGTTAAGACAGATTCAGGACAACACCGACGCAATAAAAGTAATCTGCACCTAAGGAACGGAGAAACCAGCTTCTCTCAGGTGGCTACCCCACAGGAAGCAAACACCTTACCATGTTCCCCTCGATATGGATATATGTATAGCTGTGATGATGACTCAACAGATCTTCCCAGTAACCAAAGAAACATCCCACTAGAGAGTTCCAGAGGTCCTGACCAAGGGAAATATACAAGAAGCGGTCGACAAGTTCGACCACCTAAAAGACTGTCCTTGTAAAGAACTTTACAACCAAAAGGGGGATGTAGTGTTACTGCACTGACGATTCACCGGTGAGAGGACGAGTTACGGCCCCTGGCGATGACTTAGTTAGAATGTATTTTGACCGCCAATAAACCTTGTTACTTATCCTATACGTCTCTCCGTCTTACTACTTATTTAACCCAGCCAATAACCTTACACATGCCCTTTGTATTCAAACGAGCAAACTAGAGTAATAACGTAGTTTCGCACCCAGACCGGAAACCGATGCTATGTTCTAGATATTACACTTTGCTCCTAGCCAATGAAGGGTTTTAGTGTAGTTGACCCCCAAAAATCTTTTTCTATGAGAGTGTCCCAGTGGTAAGCCATCCTCCTAAAAGCAAACACTCTCAACCCCACCATTAACACTAAGTTCGAGTGGCAAAGCCCACTACTCTAAAAAAACAAAACCCTACTTTATCCCTACCCCTAACCACAAGTCAAAGTTCTACACACCAAAAACTCTTTCTTAATCCTATAACTAAGCCTAAGTTCAAGTGGTAGCCCCCCTCTTCTCTGCACTTTGTAAAACCACACGTAATCTTCTAACAAATTAGACCCTTCCTCCTCTCACAAAAGCGCACAAGATATTGGTTAAAAAAATGTTAATGCCATAAAACGCTAGAATAGTCCGGACATGGGGGATTATGTTACATTAAATTCATGTGCACAACTGATCCCTCTCTCTAAATTCTAAATTGTTTGTGTTTCTGTTTTTGGTTTTGGTTTTCTTTCCGACAATAATCGCCTAAAAAGTGGAATCTTATTTTTTGGAGGTGGGGGATTATGTACAATAATATTTTTTTTAAAGGCAAACATAAAAAGAAATAAAAACATTATCTTATACAATTTTTGGTTGAAAAAAATAATTTATATATAATTTTGATAAATGTTTAGATTAGCACCCTCCGTTGAATACCTTTGTCAAAAAAATAAGATTCTACTTTGAATAATTTATGTAGCTATATTTCTTCGCACTTTTAAAAAAATCTTTTTTCGTTTCGTTTTCTTGCCGATTACGTGTGAACACCCTGGAAAATGTGGCTCGGGAAACTACGTGATTACTAAAAACGGATACAGTATACATAATTCAATACACAACAAAAATATCCTCTGGGACATTTTAGGTACAATCAGAAAAACAAGAAAGAAAAAATCTTACAAAATCAAAATGTTGCTATAAAAGCAGTTCAAACGACGACGACGACGACGATCCATCACACATGGATAATTGAATTCTTTAGGATGTACCAGATATCCGACAAGATTATTAAACTTATTAAGAAAGCAATGAGAACATCGAGACTGAGACTGACATCCGGACTGAGATGAGAATATAGACAGGCATCTTCCAAGGATACTTTCCCTCACCACTGCTTGTTGTTATATATATATATATATATATATATATATATATATATATATATATATATATATATATATATATATATATATATACAGGGTGGGCAAAAATAAGGGTCCTATTTTTAAAAATTCATAACTTTTTTATTTATTGATTTTTTTAAATTTTTTTTTTAGAATAAGTAAAGGACCCCTTCCGAAGCAAGCATGAGCCGTATTAGCCCTAAGGAATGTACCCTCATTTAGAAAACATTATTTTTGCTTAAAAAACTCAAAACAGTGTAAAAAACAATACTTTAGTTTTTGTAAGTTTTAAGAAGTGTTTTTCAGCTAAAATTTGTTTTGTTTATTTCAAAAAATCTCGGAAGGGTCAGTCTACACACACATAAAGTTTGGTGAGTTTAACTTTTATTTTGTGGAAGTTATTCAAATTCAAGTTATTCAAATTTAAAGATAGGACCCTTATTTTGGCCCACCCTGTATATATATGTTTATACTCGTTCTTAAAAGTGTCTTTTCTTACTTTTTTAAAGCAGTTTTCGTTTAACTTTTGATTGTGTTTGAAAGATAAAAGCCTAATGTTATTATATAAAAAGAAACAAATGTATATTTACGTTTGAAAAAAAATAGAATTAAAAATGTTGTCAAAAACCCCTATAAACGTCAAAAATTGATAAAAACTGCACATTCAATAAAACACGTTTTAAATTCGTTGGAAAGATAAATATCAATTTTTTGGAACTATTTCAAAGAAAATTATTAAATTTAGTCTTAAGAGAATGAATTAAAAAAAAATTGACCTTCATTTTTCTACTAAAACTTGCCGAATTATCCCAAAAGAAAAAAGAAAAGATACGTCACGAGCGCATTTTGTTGTTTTATGTAAGTGTAAACAAAATTTGGCGACCAAATCTGAAAGTATGGAAGCCCTGAACTGCAGTAATATTTATTTTTATTTTAAAAAAATTATATGGAAATTATGCTTTATAGAAATTGAAAAATGATTAGACCTTAATTTCTTTATTTTTTAAGGTTACGAAAAATATGTCTACATTAAATTGACAAGTATGGAAGACACGAATTTATTATTTTTTTGAACAGAAGGTTTTTAATAATTTTCCCTTATTTTTATTTTTATGTACTGGTGCAGATTAGGACCCAAGCTAACTCTTACCCTAAAGCTAACGCCAAACCTACCCTAACCATGTCTATACCAACCAAGAAATTGTTTCCTTAGAATTTGAAATAACTTTCTTTCAAATGTTAAAATTATTTTTACGTTAACGTTACGAAATCCTTCAATTTGATCAATTATTTTTACATGATGATTGATTAAAAACTTGAACAATTACATTACTCGATTTATTTTTATAGAATTAATTTAATTTTAAAATACAGTAATTCTTTAAAATTAAAACAATGGGTATTTTTTTTATTTTAAGCTAAAATAGTATTTAATTTTCAGTGTGAAAAAGTAAATCAATATTCATTGAAAAAATTAAAACATTAACAAATTATTGTTAACGTTTTAATTTTTTGTTAATAACAATTATTTATAATTAAATAAATAAAATTCAATTTTAAAGAAAATGTCATATTTGAACTATTTATTTATTAATAAATTTTAAACTTTTTAAAGAATATTTATTAATGAAAAAAACAAAGAAAAACTTACGTTTTATCTTTCCAAAGAATTGTGAAATTAACGAAATAGATGAATCTCTGAAAATTAAGTGGGAGTAGTGGGAGTGGATGGTGGGAGGTCTAATTGCGCTTGTTTATTACATAGCGTGCCTTCCATAGCCTTGCGAATCGATCGTTAGTAGAAATTATTCAATTTTTAAAATTCTTTTTTCGTTAACTTACTGGGTCACAAATGTGTAAATGTTTGGTTTATTTTCAAGATTATAAACAAGAAATTATTGCGCTGATGATGACACGGAAATATAAAGGGAAATATAATTACGTCGCATTTTTTATTTTTCCACAAACTTTAATCATTAAAATCGCATGAAATATTTTTTGCAATTATATTATTTTTTTTGGTGAAAATATTGATTAAACAATGCTTTATTCAATAATAATATCGCTAATTCAAAAAATTAATTTTTCTTCGAGTTATAGTGATTTTATTTACACGGTATTTACTGGCCTTTTTCGTAATATATATGAAATATTTTGAAAAAAAAATTTATTTGTTAACATCTACGATCCTTTATTTACATAAGTAACTTTTTAAAAATCATGCATTTTTTTTTATTAATAT